>VDFB02376854.1:0-110316 GCA_007258455.2 Sequoia sempervirens
GAAAAACCATGACCTACCATGAGAGAAATATCAAAACCATATCACAAGGAAACATACTAGTGCTTGGTGGCCAATTACCAAGCCCCTACACACCAAATAAGCATAGAAAACCCTTTAAATAACTATAAATTTCATTTCATGATAGCCAACTTACACAAGATTAATTCATATGAAGAGCAATCTCACATGAAATAAAGCCAATAAACTCCATCATCATTAATAGACATTATATAGTAACTACAGCTAATATATATATATATATATATACTAGTTCAACATAAAAAATATCAATATAATTTAGCAAAAACTATTTTATCCTAACAAAAATGAAAATAAAATATTCACTCTCTTGTTATAAATACTTTCAATAGAAAATTTTATTGACTTTCAACAAAAGATATTATTCAACTCTCAACTACTTTATTTTACTCTTGACCTATTAAAATGCCTCTTTATAACTAAATAATGGTTAAAATATTTAAGAATAATATACAACTAGCATACATGTATTAAATTATATTAATATATATAAAATACTTCGAGAGTTATCTTTTCTTGAGGCACTTGTTTTCATCAACTTATTCAAAACAACAATAAACTACCCATATGCTATCGCTGTTTCAATCAATCAAATAATATATGAGCTAAATAAATCAGGTGGAAAGACTCAGTAGTGAGATAAAGCCAGAAAAGACTCAATAGCACATTAGAGGTTAAACACAAAGATGCTTAGTTGTCTTATGAGTTCCCCATGAAATTTGAATTGATTGATTTTGATTATAATTTGATTTTCAATACATATGTCTAATTTCTTCTTTAAACAAACATGATACAATTGTCAATTAAGATAAGATCAAATATTAAAACTAACAACTATTGAAAAATAAACAAAAATAAATAAATACACTATTAAAAAATTAACAAAAAAATTTACAAATAAATACATTGAAATTTGTTATAATTATAAAAAATATATTTATGTTACTACCATAAATAAATGTTAAAATAATAATGCTATATAAATACTAATTTATTATAATAATTACTCTAATTAAATTAATCTTAATTATTAATATTAAATTTTAGTATTAATAATAATAAAAATGAAATCATTATAAAATTGATTATGATATAAAAAATAAGTATTTAGAGTGAAAAAGATATCAAATCGATTTAAAACTATTTTTAAATCTGCTTTAAATCTACTTTATATTTTTGCTTAAAAAATGTCTACATACAATCAATGTAGTTATGCTAGTTAATGTAATGTAGTTATGCTAGTTATAAAATAGTTATAGTTATGCTTTAAAAAGTTAGAAATGAAATTATTGATGAGGTGGGACTGTTGTGTAAGAAGAATAAATGATTAAGTTAAGATTGTATTTGTTGTTATAACTACAGTTCTAATATATTAAATTATATTTTAGATGGTATATATGTTACATATATATTGTATATATATTATAATATTATAATGATATTAAAATTATATATTAGATATTATATATGTTACTTATATAGTGTATATATTATAATATTAAAATATGTTGTTAAATTAATAATATAATATATTAAAAATAGTTGGTATTGGCATGGTGTGATGGTTTAAAGGTGGCATTGTTGTTTGTGCCACTAAGGTTCAAACCCCATTGGAGTGGTATATAATATAAATTTTAATTTATTTTAAAATATAAAAATATAATTAAAATGTGGTAATTTATTTTTTAGAGTTTAGACTTAGATTTCTATTTTTCCCTATTTTTTTTATTATTATTTTGATCTTGCATGCTTACATTAACCATAATTCATTGATACAAGAAAAATATAGGATGGATAATATTTTTTTGTTTTGATTAATAAAAAAAGGTAAGTATTAAAGATTGAATAAATTAAAAATTATAATAAAATATTGATTCAAGAAGAAAATTATTAAAATTAAAATTATTTATATTAATAATTAAAATATAAGATAATAAAAAAATTAAAGGGGTTGAGATCAATTTTTTAAACTTAATTATTATAGTGGATTTCTTAAACAATTATTCTTTTAGAAATATCAAAACTAAGAATGAAACCAACATAAAATTTTAATAAAATATATTTCAATAAAATGATGTGTACACTAAGTTAAATCATTTATATTGCTAGTCAAATGGTATAGAGGGAAAATGAAAACTAAGAGATAAAAAGTCTTGCTTCGTAAAATTGGAAAATATGATTATTATAATGACACAATTTTAGATGTATTAATAAAGGTATAAGGAATTTATTCATATTTAAAAAATAAAAATATATACTATCTATAGCAACAATTTTTTTGGGGCTAGAAATTTATAAATTATAGGTTGAATGGTAAGGCTAACAATTTTTGTTGTGGTTTGTATTTTTCTTCTGTGCTTTGTTTGTGCTAGGTTGTTGCCCATCTGTCTTTCACTCTCTTTGTTTATGCTTGTGTACCTCCTTTTAGTTGTTTAGTTGTTGATGGGTTGAGGTGTCTATGCTTTTTTCTTTTGATTGTTTTATTGAACTCATGGGTTTAGGGGCCTTCCCCTACTTTCAATATAAAAACAATACCATTTAAAATTAAATTATATCAGTAGTCAAATTTATGCAAATAATAAATAAATAAAAAGTCTTATTTTGTAAATTGGAAAACCTAATTATTATAATGATGAGGTTGTTTATATTAAAAGAAGGGTAAAGATCATATGAAAATGAATTATTCGCACTTAAAAAATTGGAAAACATCCTACTTATAGCAACACATTTTTTCACTTATTAAATAGTGAATATTAAAATTCCTAATAAAATAATAAATATTATAGTATAGCATAATAGCACAAATTCTAATTAATTTAAAAATATCAATATATAATTAAAAGAATAAAAATAATTACCACTTATACCACTAACCTAAAAGAATCAAAAAGAGATAAAAAGTCTTACTTTGTAAAATTGGAAACTATTCCAAATTATTAGAAACTAGCACATTTTTATGTATTAAGAATGTAGAAATTATTATTTTAAAAATATAATTTATCAAAAATTTAACTCTTTTAATTAAAAACAATGAAAAGAATAGTCAATTTATAACACTAATTTAAAAGAATGTAATTTTTTTTAAAATTATATATAAAATAAATATTTCAAAATATAAAATATAAGTATAAATTTAATGAATAGGTTGAATGATAAGATTAGTCATAACATCTAAAAAAATATTTTAAATTAATATGAAGAATGATTTGTTACAATATATATAAGATTAATAGATGAATACTAAGTATGATTTGTTACAATGCAGGATTATAGGATTATATAACTGATAAAATTAATAGATAAATTGTAACCTTATAAAAGACTTAGTGATTCATAAGTAAATAAATTTTGAAGAGTTTAAAATTTTTCCTAAAAATTAGTTGAATATTTTTTATTACCCACCATTCCATAATAATCGTAATGGAAGTGCCAAAATTGCTTATATCGGGTGAAAATTGTGTATCAATTGAAAAAAATCAAATAGAAAAAATTACTCGAAGTTCTCATTATTAAAATGAGAGTTATTAATAACTAGTTAAATTCTGGTGGTGCCTATAGTTAAGCAATGAGAAATCTTTAAAAGATTATTATAATCAATGGTTGAGGTGACTGTATAAATTAAATGCAAAAGGTTTTGAATATTTTTTATTACCCACCATACCATAGTATCGGAAGTGCCAAAATTGAAATTGTGTACCAATTAGATTCAAGAGAATTGATTTTTGAAATATGTTTTATTATATAATTTGCATATAATACATTGATAATAGATTGAAAAATATTCAAATAGAAAAATTGTAACTCAAGTTCTTATTGGTTAAAATGAAAGTTATTAATAACTAGTTAAATTCTGGTGGTGCCTATAAGTCCCTTGACAGAACTAAAAATAATAAAAAACAATAAAATCAGCTAAATCATATTTTATTGAATAGGCTAAAAATAAATTGCATTATTTACACAAGTCATTGGATGTCAAAATTCCTACATTATAAGTTGACGAAGAAAAACCAGACTTTTACAACTAGATATACCTCACGTATTTCCATCCTTAAGGAAAACAGATCTTTCTCCGATCTTCCACAAAAGATTATTTACAGATATGGTGAAAGCATCCTGGAATTCATTAAATCTTGAATCTGGGTCCCCATAAACAAGGCCTGGCATAATGTTAAAGATAATGTTCATCCTCATCTCTTTCCTTTCTTTCTCCGAGATTTTCTGCAGAACCTCCACAATATCGACCTTTCCTTCTCTAACCGTCTCTTTAGGAATAAAAACTGAATAGGAAGTTGTATTTGCAGGTAAATGCCAAGGATATTGATAGTAAGCAGTGAAAGGGTCAAACAGAACAGGAATGCATCCTGCAACCAGAGAATCGAATACTGATCTGCGAGTGGGGCTGTCGCCGGATGGCTGTAGGCAGAACTCGGATGTCATGAAGAGCTTCATTGTGCTTTCTGGGCGAATGCAAACGCCTGAATTGCAGTCAAGAAACTTGCAGAGATCGGGTCTGCTTAAACACTGGTTGATGAGAATGGAACGAATGCTCTCAGGCATATTGGGCCTGGGTGCACCAGCAAAGCTTATTAGATTAGGCCTCTGAGAATTGCTGATCCGGGCTTGCCATTGCCGAATGTCTTGATCAGAATGTGGGTGGAAAAAAGTTGGGTGTGGAACAGCAATCTCATTTATCTGCCATGGATCGCGCTCGATCAAGAGCTTGGTGGGTGTCTGTAATGGCGGCAGCTCTAACAGTTTGCTGCCCCATGGGTCCCCCTCATTCGGTCTTCTGAAATCCCATGATATCTTACCCAGCACTAAAACATGGTCTCTGCCCTGCTTCCTCCTCCACCATTGTTGTTCTTGAAGCCAGTCTAGAAGCTCCAGACCCAATTCATCTCTTGTTTGTATTGAAACGTTGTGCCGGAAATGCCATCTCACCACATCCAGGCCGCCATAGTAAGGAATGTAGAACAAATCTGCAATCTCCGGATTCGAGACCAGACAGGGGTGCTTCATAATTCTGGAGTGGAAAATGATTTCCAGAGCATATTGATGTGTCTGATACCAATGCGGGAAAAAAGATTTGATGGGTTTCCCCATTCCCTGGTTGGTAAAATAAGAACAGAGATTGAGCCATGGAATCAGAGTGTCGCACTGGTTTAAAAGCCCTGCATTGAATTTCAATGGCAGATCATAGACATAAATGTGCCTTCCTCTACAAGAATTTTGCCTCACCATCATCACCTTCGGCATTGCTGCAGCCCTGATTGCATCTAGTTTCGTTTTCGCTGCAGCCATAGCAAACTCAGATTTTACCTTAAAACTCTGGTTCACTGGCATCGCAGAAAGTTCATTAGATTTGTGCTGTGTTGGGCTCAAACTCTGATTCTGATTATCTTGAAACTGGTCTTGCTGGGAGAAAGTAGTGATGCTACTGCTGGCCGAAATGCAATACACATCTAAGCGATGCCCTGAAAAGCAGACATGCAGAACAGAAACGGGCAAAACAGTGGAAATAGCCCAAAAGAACGCAGCAAGCAGCAATAAAAACAATGGAGGCAACAGCAGCAAGCGATGCACTACCTTTTCCATAATCTTCACAACTTCTCCTCTTCCTTCAAGCCCACCTAAATTTTTTATGAGCTTCCCCTGGTCTACCCATCAAACATTCCATATTCTTCCTGCAACATACAATTCCCTATCTCTAGTCCTTCCATGAAAACCCTTTTACCCAGTATGAAATTGAGCTTCTATAAACAAAACATTCAAACCCACAATTCAGAAAAACTTCACTTCTAATATACTGTTTCTTCTGATCCCAAGTTCGAAATCGCATGAGAGAAAGCTCTGGGAAATTCTGTGAATATGAAAAAAAATTCACATTTACAGAAAAATCTCAAAGACTTTCCAAGTTTAAAGAAAAAGCCAACAATTTTTCAATGTTCAGGTGAAAATTCCAACGGCTTCGCCGGTGTTATGTAAAACTGCCGCCGTTATGACGACGTGGTCGGGCGACACGGGATATTGAATTAGCGATACTTGGTTACGCTACACGCGGTACCCACATCAAACCTGAGGATTCCGTTTTCGTTTCCGTTTTTATTAATGGCAATAAAGTTCGTGCGCTTCTTAACTGACAATCAGAAAATAAAATGAGTTACCGACTAATCGTGGAGAATTGAGAAGAACGTCCTATCGGTTTCATTCAGTGTTCCACGGGTTGCGGGGACGCGGACAGTGGGACGCGAGGATGGGGTCTAACGTCCTATCGGTTTCATTCAGTGTTCCACGGGTTGAGGGGACAGGGACGCAGACGCGGACGCGGACAGTGGGACGCGAGGATGGGGTCTAAGTTTGGGGGCAGCGGGGACGGCGGCAGGGTGGCAAGGTGTTGAAATATATATAGTACTTGAAAAAATAGTTATAAAAAAATGTATAATTATAAAAATTATATATCTTGGAGAAAACTAGGAGTCCCCTAGACTTCTTGAGGACACCCCAACATCCTTGAAGTTCTAGTGGTGTCTCGGAGACAGCGACGTTGGTGGTGGAATGGTGGCGTTGGTGGTGGGTTGGTGGGGGGATGTCCCCCCAAGTCTCTGAGATGTCCCCATCTAGGAAATGTGGGGTTTTTTTGGGGGGGATGCATCCCCGTGGAAAACTGGTTTCAATGTTTATTTCCAATGTGTGCCAAAATTTGATGGTTGGTCTTATGTAATGTCCCCGTTTTAGCTGACATTGTTGTCGAGGAGTGAGCCTATTATTTCGATCCTCGTAGGCTGACAGGAGAGTGCAGAGGATCATCTGGGGCAGTTACTCAGTGTTTGGTAGCTCCAGTTTCGCAGTTGTGTCAGGTTAGGCCTTCGCAGAATCTTCCAGAGTGCTTTTTCAGGAACTTTCTATTTTTAGAAAGTTAGGTCAGGGGGAAGCTGCTATTTTGGGCAAGGCACCTGGTTCAACCTTTCAGCTCAGAGTCGACCCAGTTCAACAGTTTGATGATCAGACGGAGAAATAAGGAGTAATTAATGATTTATTAAATATTTAATATTTTGACTTTATATTAAAGTCACTTTATTGAAATATTTAAATATTTAATTAATTGGCCTGTTATAAAGTATTTATTATACTTTATAATAAAGTATTAAATGTGGACTTAATGAGTATTTAATATTCATTAAAATAAAGACGCCAATGATTAATGGATTTCTCCTAAGTATCAAAGGTGAAATAAATCATTTTATTTAAATAATTAATTAAAAGGAGATTGGGTCGAATTTTATCAAAGGAGTATATATTTTCATTCAAGGCAAAATCGAACTATTCTGATATTACTATTCGACTTTTGTCTTTTTGCTCTGAGCATTGGAGTTTGCAAACCCTAGGGTTTCTAGCAGACAGGCGTTTCTGGAGAACGAAAACTCTTCAGAGATTAGGCAGACTGAGACTGTGAAATACCAGTTTAAGCTTGCATCTGGGTGACTTCATTCAGGAGTTGCAGATTGGATTTATTGACAGATTCATCAGAGTTTAGCAGAGATATTCATCAGTTAAATAAGGCGACTTCATCAAAGATCTTTCATCTGAGTTCTGGCACGTTTTCCAAGAGGCCGTACTTTATCATTGATTGTTGTAGCAGGTCGTACCATCTATACCAGCAAGTCATACATTGCTTCTCAGTGAAAGGACACCTTCTTCAGTTTCAGTGCTTGGCATCAATGCGCCTTGGTTTACTGGAGATTATTGCATTGATTTTTGAGCTGGAGATTCCTTCATTTATTATGGCCGTACATCTTCATTTTGATGCAGCCGCCATACAGGTTCTTCATTAAAATTTGTTGTATTTCTTTCATATCTCAGATTTTGTCTTTGTAAATGCTCTGGACATGATAATAAATGATACGCCTTGACATTCTGAGCATTTCCTATGTATTACAATGCACATTTGATTTTTTAGGAATTTATTAGCAATTATTAGAGAAATCGCAACATTTCCTTTTTGTTTGAAAAACCTTCAAAAACACAAAAAAACCAAAAATCTGCAAAAACACAAAAAAACAGTTAGGGTTTCGGAATTGAGAACCATCAGGGTTCTGACAGTGGTATCAGAGCACAGATCTCCTGCCATCCTGTGCTTTTTCATTTGCTTTTTCAGTTTACAGTGTGCTTTTTGGTTGCTTTTTCATGAGCCGAGAGATTATACACTATACTAAAGGTGTAGGGACAGGCAGAACAGAAGATTGGACAGGTCCACCGATTCCAGAGGGTGAGACAATATCAGGAGTACTTGGTATTCACAGATCCAGTTCTGACAGCAGTGAAAACAGTGTTGCAACCCTAATGGCAGAACGTGAGACTTCCTCAGAGACTCGCAGGGATCCAGGGAAGGCGCATGCAGAGGGTGATATTACCGATGAGGAGTTTAGACGGAGGCATGATAATATGATGGACATGATGTCTCAGTTGATGGGTACCATTAGACAGTACACACCCACACAGCCTCATTACATACAGATTGGTCAGACGAGCGGGACTGCACCAGTGGATCAGCCATTAGCATCAGCACCTCGGCAGCCGTCACCGATCTATCAGGAGCGTAGGCCAGGTCAGCCTACTTTCTTACCTAGGGAGACTCCACCACAGACTCCAGGGGCAGAGCATCAGGGGCAGCATCAGATTTCAAATGCACATAATGCATGTCAGCCGCGCATCTTTTGACGAGATTTCATATGGTGAGTACATGTCACTAGCACCTGAGATCCGGCAGGCACTTACATTTCATGAGTTTATAGATGTTTATAAACCCAGAGGAGGAGGCAGATTTGACCGTAGACCCCCTCAGCATCAGCAGCCGCAGCCATAGGTGAACAGGGATTTGCAGTATGCGGTTAGCAAGATTACATTGCCATATTTTGATGGGTCTGAAAAGACATCAGCGAGGTCTTGGGTCCAGAAACTGGACAATTACTTATCACTTAGGCCTATGCAGGAGGATGAGGCCATTAAATTTGCTACTTTGCATGTCGACGGAGTACTGCATGATTGGTGGCACCACGACATGTATACGCTTGGCCATCATGCAGTTAATACCTATCAGGAGTTCACTAGCAGGCTGATAGAGAGATTTGATAAAAAGGATCCAGAACTTTATTTCAGGGAGTTGGCTCAGCTCAGACAGACAGGTAGTCTGGATTCATATATTGGTGAGTTTCAGAGAGTGGCAGTCATGGTGACAGGGATTTCAGAACGGAGACTCATTATACTCTTCGTTGAGGGTTTGACAGAGCCTATGAGAGGTTGGGTCAAGGCGTTTGATCCTCCTACTCTTCAGGAGGCGATGCGGAAGGCAAGGAGTATGGAGCTTGCTGCTCCGAAGAAACAATTTCAGCCTAAGACAAACAACTTGCCTGTTGAGGAGAGTCATACACCAGTTGCAGAACCAAAAAGGAAACCAGTTGCAAGAATTGATGATGCAACTCGGGATGAATTGAGAAAGAAACAACTTTGTTATTGGTGCAAAGAACCCTACAGCAAGGAGCATGATTGTCCTTTGAGACCGAAGGGCAGAGCCAACCGCGCCATGTGGGTTTACTATGATGATGACGAGTCTGATGATTCAGACCAGCAGGTTGTTTCAGAACATGCAGAGGCCGGGAATGCCTCTATGGAGTTTGGGCCCGATGCCAACTTGTCCCCGTTGGTATTATCTGCTAGTGTGAGGGATGACTCATTCAGATTTAGGGGACTAGTGGATGGACAGCGATGTATTGCTATGCTTGACACTGGAGCCACACACAATTTCATTGATGAGAGCTTCGTCAACAGATGCCGGCTCCAGACAGAGGACTTTGCTGGATTCAAAGTTCGGGTGGCAGATGGATATACACTCACTTGCACTCGACGAATTTGTAATCTCACTCTCATGTTGAATGATTATGAGTTGCAGGCAGACTTCTATGTAGTCAACCTGGGTGGGATGGATTTAGTGTTGGGTATGAGATGGCTTCAAGACATTAGTGTGTTCACTCTCAACTTGCCTAAAATGGAGATGAGATTTGAGGTACAGGGCAAGAAATATGTGTTGAGAGGAATTACAGATGGCAGCCTTTGTTCTATCTCTCTCGTTGGTGGGAAGAGCGAGAAGGTAGAGGAGGATTTTGTGCAGACCAGGCATGGTTATGCTCAGTACCCCGGGGGTTCTGAGGCAGTCGTTTGGGATCAACCTAGTGGTTTGGTTCCGTTTGTGACCAATCCATTGTTTGAGACAAATGTTATATCTTCTACGACAATCCGCTCTTTGAGTTTGATGTGGGTAACTCACCTGATCCTGGTCTTGAGCAGAGTGATGATAGCGTTTGGGATCCTACTAGTGCACTGGGATTTCAGACTCAGCTCACGGAGGAGTATCACAGTGTGTATATGGTGCAGAGTGCATATGGCTTCGTGATTGATCCGCATGTACACAATTTGTTTCAGGTGCACAGTTCTAGTATGCACGTGCTTGATATGTTGGATGATAGTATATCTCGTGCAGTTTTAGGGGGTAAGTGTTGCTTGCAGTTTGACTTGCCTCCTTCTGAGTTTCTTGATCCTATGCCGGACCGCACTGAGGTTAATAGGGAATGGTATTCTATTCTTGTGATCAGTTGTGGGAGTTACATGGAGCAGTTGTGGCCAGCAGGAACATTGTCCGGCATCATCCTTGGGATCCGTGCAAGCAGATTCAGATTTGCAGATTGCTTGAGGACAAGCAATTTCAGAGGGCGGACTGTAATGTCCCCGCTTTTAGTCGACATTGTTGTCGAGGAGTGAGCCTATTATTTCGATCCTCGTAGGCTGACATTGTGAGGCAGAGGATCATCCGGGGTAGTTACTGCTGTTTGGTAGCTCCGCCGCTTGTGTCGTTAGGCCTTCAAGCAGAATCTTCCGTGAGTGCTTTTTCAGGAACTTTTCTATTTTAGAAAGTTAGGTCAGCGAAGTCGCTATTTTGGGCAAGGCACCTGGTTCAACCTTTCACCAGAGTCGACCTAGTTCACAGCTTTGATGATCAGACGGAGAAATAAGGAGTAATTAATGATTTATTAAATATTTAATATTTTGACTTTATATTAAAGTCACTTTATTGAAATATTTAAATATTTAATTAATTGGCCTGTTATAAAGTATTTATTATACTTTATAATAAAGTATTAAATGTGGACTTAATGAGTATTTAATATTCATTAAAATAAAGACGCCAATGATTAATGGATTTCTCCTAAGTATCAAAGGTGAAATAAATCATTTTATTTAAATAATTAATTAAAAGGAGATTGGGTCGAATTTTATCAAAGGAGTATATATTTTCATTCAAGGCAAAATCGAACTATTCTGATATTACTATTCAACTTTTGTCTTTTTGCTCTGAGCATTGGAGTTTGCAAACCCTAGGGTTTCTAGCAGACAGGCGTTTCTGGAGAACGAAAACTCTTCAGAGATTAGGCAGACTGAGACTGTGAAATACCAGTTTAAGCTTGCATCTGGGTGACTTCATTCAGGAGTTGCAGATTGGATTTATTGACAGATTCATCAGAGTTTAGCAGAGATATTCATCAGTTAAATAAGGCGACTTCATCAAAGATCTTTCATCTGAGTTCTGGCACGTTTTCCAAGAGGCCGTACTTTATCATTGATTGTTGTAGCAGGTCGTACCATCTATACCAGCAAGTCATACATTTCTTCTCAGTGAAAGGACACCTTCTTCAGTTTCAGTGCTTGGCATCAATGCGCCTTGGTTTACTGGAGATTATTGCATTGATTTTTGAGCTGGAGATTCCTTCATTTATTATGGCCGTACATCTTCATTTTGCTGCAGCCGCCATACAGGTTCTTCATTAAAATTTATTGTATTTCTTTCATATCTCAGATTTTGTCTTTGTAAATGCTCTGGACATGATAATAAATGATACGCCTTGACATTCTGAGCATTTCCTATGTATTACAATGCACATTTGATTTTTTATGAATTTATTAGCAATTATTAGAGAAATCGCAGCATTTCCTTTTTGTATGAAAAACCTTCAAAACACAAAAAAAAACCAAAAATCTGCAAAAACACAAAAAAACAGTTAGGGTTTCGGAATTGAGAACCATCAGGGTTCTGACATCTTACCTCTCAAATACAAAATTTCACGAGAGCCTTATTTATTTTTATTTGGCGTTGTGATTTCTTCCATCCTAAAAATGTATTATAACTAGCATATATATATTTTTATAATATATATAAATCAGCAATTGCATCTTGGGGTGCAATGGGTAGGCCGAACATTGTTTATAATATTACATTTATCACCATTGCAAACAAACAATTTTGAATTAAGGAAAACTACTATACATTATGGTAGATGGGCCTAATGTTTAAGTATAGGTTTAGATAGTACATTTTAGTGCACTATTTTACATCCTACACGTCATGGCACTAAACTAATGGTGTTAACACATTTAAGTAGGCTTGGACTTTGATGGTCTATTTGACCGTTTTTTGAATATTAGACCGTATATTACAGCTCTAAAATTTATTTTAGGACCGTATATTTTTATTAAACTGTAAAAAATTATTATAGGCAAAATATAATATAATATTTTAATTTATAATATATATCATTTCATAATTTTTATTATAAAAATAAAAATTAATTTAGAATAGAATATAACTTTTTCAAATATTTTCTAATATGAATTTAGAAACTTTTGACATTTTTACTAATAGTTATCATTTTTTTATATTAATATATATGATTTATAATATTATTATAAAAATATATATTAATTTAGAATCTTTTCAAAATAGAATATAATTATTTTTAACTTTTAAAATATATTCAACAAGATTTTTTTTTAATATGAACTAAGAAACTTTTATTAATTGTTAATTATAACAGTAGAATTTTATATTCATTACTAATAATTATCATTGTTTTCTAATTTTTCAAGATATTGCATTTATAAAAGATTTTATATAAAATTTCATAAATAAAACAATTTTTTGACAATTTATATTTTTCTTAAAATGCAAATGAAAGGCATTTAAATGATCAAACTATCATAAAATTTTCATATGATAGGTAGGGGTGACTATCAAATTCCAGGCCTGCATTTAAGTGATTTAGCTTATACTATTGTACATGCCATTTCATTACCCAAGCATCCCAATCCTTCCAACCTATATTTGATCGAACCAAGGAATTCATGAGCCATGAGACTAAAAAGGTGTTAAGACTTTGATGGCATTATTCGCATAAATCATGACACCTAGGATTATTTTATTTGAGCCTACAACTAAATGTGGATCCATCTACAATGTCCTATCTCATTTTCTCTCAATTCTAAATTGTTTGTCTATGACAACAATGAATGCAATGTTGTCAAACATTTCAATTTCATTTAGTGTAATGGAGTTAAGAGTAATAATTTACGCACCAAAATGATAACATTCAAATATCATGATCTTTCTAGATTATTTTGTCTAGCTAAGTCTCTAGAAGGACTTGGGATTTAAAAAATACCAAAGTTGAGCTACATTAATCAATTGAAGTCTATCAAATTTCCTAAGAACAAAAAAAATCAATTTTTGACATGACTATTCTTGAAAATTGTAAAGCCTATAAATGCTTGAT
The DNA here is from genome assembly GCA_007258455.2 of Sequoia sempervirens. Classification (NCBI taxonomy): domain Eukaryota; kingdom Viridiplantae; phylum Streptophyta; class Pinopsida; order Cupressales; family Cupressaceae; genus Sequoia; species Sequoia sempervirens. The sequence continues at coordinate 13,695 of VDFB02376854.1, forward strand.
GTTAGATCTACTTCAAAAAATCCATCTCATTTCTCAACTCTAAATTATTTGCTCATAGAAATAGGAGTGATAGTGATAAAAGTAATATTTTATGTTTTACATCTTGTGAAAATAAACTAATAGTGCCAACACATTCATTATTATTTCTAATCCCTCCATGCTTAACAAAGTCTCTCAAGAACCCAGGCATTACCAACAACCATACAAAATTACCAAAGTTTAACTTTTTTTTCATTTTCCATAAGATGGAAACTTATTGTTTATGCATATTTCAACCCCTTATATTTGCTCATCACTATCAAGCATTTAGCAGATCATGAGCATGCATACACATAAGTTGAGATTCAATTTGCAACTAGATAGCAAGAATATATAAATGGCTTTATTTTATGACCATATCTCACATATTAACATTTAGAAACACTTACTAATCAACCATTACAAAATTTCCTACAACATCTAAATATAGAGAGAACCCGATAGTTTCAGATTTTTTTATTTTGTCAGAGTGCACTAATGATATGTAAATGGAAAGCTACTATATGTTTTTGGTGGCTTCAAATTTCACTTAAAACATTTGTGCATGCCCTTGAATCATGATTGATTCAATTGGAAAATTAGAAAATAAATGTGATTAGTTAATGCCTTATCAAATTGAGTTTGACTGTAAATAAGAGTTTGAAGATTGGTGACCAAGAAATTGGGAAATGTACATTAGCTAGGTAATTTACATTCATTATCAAGAGCCATAAAACAATCTGATTTCATAACATAAAATCAAATCAAAATTTGAAGGATACTGAGGCAATCTGTCAAATGTATCTTTAAAAAAAAAATGAAGATAGGGGATACCTCTTTAAATCTTATGTAAATGTTCTGAAGTGCTCCCATTTAGAAATATCAAACGTCTCAATATAATTGGACTTTTGAGTTGGCATTTCAAAGCCTGCAATGACAAAGTTGTCAAACAATAAGACAATTAGAAGGGTACATGTAAGAGTAGGAAATGTAAATGGAGAGCTCTGAGGCTGGACATGGATAACTACTAGTGGGGTAGGAAGACATGTATAATGAATGTGGTTTACAATGCATCCAAAAACGAGCTTGTGAAGACACAAACTCTGGTAGGAGTGCTATTGTTCAGGTTGATGCTGCTCCTTTTCATATCTGGTATCAGCAGCACTATGGTCAGGAAATTTGCAGGAAGAAGAAGACTCTTTTGTTGTTGCCAAGAAAGAAGCAGAGGTATATACTATATAGGCAATAATCTATCATATGACTATTTTTTCTCACTAAAAGGATTTTTTTTTGTCTATAGATCTTTTGTATTATCTAGGCAATATATATGTTGTCTATTTATGTGTTCTATTTTTCCTTAAATTTTTAGTAGTTTAATTATTGAAAGCCCATTTGTAGTCCAGAAAATTGGATCTTTGTTTTGTCCGTCCAAGGTATAGGGATCTGCCCATTCTTGCAATCGAATTTAGGGGAGTAGAGTCTATTTCCTCTTTCAAACAGTTGGAGAAAAGGTTCTTCTTGATGGTCAATCAGTTTGGAAACATTTAAACCCTTATCATTCTAGGTGAATGGACGGAGAACTTGTAACTTTCAACTTTAGGCCCTCTAGAAGCCTATGTTCCATTCCTCACATCTTCTGGACAAAGCGTATGCAGCTATAGGTAAAAGGATAACCATGAAATTTGATGCAGATTAAAAGAATGATCTTCTATATAGGGGATGGTAGCGGCAACTCAGGTGACAAGTTGGTGATTGAAGTTTAGAAATGTAGTTTATTTTCCGCATTTTATGTCGGTTCTCAAGGGAGATGTAGTTATAGCTATAGGTTGTTGATAGTTACAGTTCTAACTTTCTTAGTTCGTTGTGGTTGATGCCATTGACAAATGTATTTCCTACACATGCCATAGAGGTGGCAGATTTTTTATATAATAAGCCTCATGTTTTATTCAATGGCACTAAATCAAAAGAAGGTCTAGCAGAAACTCTGTATTCAAGGAAGAATTTTGTGAGGGACTTGATAGTGGGTGTTGTCTAATGCATGAGGAAATATGGTTAAACTGGTGTGGATTTTGTTATAGAGAGAACTAATTGAAAATTCAGGCATTTGGGTGGTAGGTGATCTAATTGTGCTTGCCACAAATGTCTTTCACCAGACACTCAAAAATTGTATGTTGCAGTTCAAGGACAAGGGTATGCTGCAACATGTAACTGCGTTGTAGTACATTAATAGTTTTGAGAGAAATAAAACCCATTCAGATTAAATCAATACGAAAGAAACCCAATTCCTACATCAGAGCCTACTATTAATTATACCTTGGATTCCCATTCAATCAACACAAAATAGCAAAAGGAAGAAAAGAAAGAATGTGACATACCAAGAAAAATATCACTTCAAAGTTGTTGGTCCTCTGATTTCAAACCCACTGAGTTTTTCCTAGAATAACCCAATGGAAAGTATGTTGTAGATAATATCTTATCGGAAGTGACAAGGAGTAGTTGATCAGTTATCACACATTGAATCAAGGTGAGACAAAAAGGAGAAAAGACAAGACGTAAATATTTTCAAACCTTTTCAAATTCGCAACTTGCAAATGTCCACTTACGTTGGTTGCAAAAGATGTTCAACGATGAAAATATTTTCAATCGTAAAGCAAGTCATCTAGAGAGAGTTGAACCATTGATTTTAAAAGTTAGGTTGCTCTCTTTCAAATTGGATATGCCTTCGGCATATAATATGTCAAGAGATATCCTTTTCAAGGCATGTATTGCATTTTTATGTGACAAATTGATTAAAAAAATAGGTGCCTCAAAAAGAATATCTCTTGGCGTATTTTATATATAATTAAAAATATATATGCTAGTAGCATTCGTAGCGCAACATAGAAGAAAAAATTATTAGGGTTAGGGTTGGATTGGGATTACCATTAGGAATAGGGTTAGGGTTCCAATTAGTTTGGTTCACAAGAATGGTTACCTAGTTTGAAATTACAATTAGGATTAGAGATAGAAATAGGGTTCTAGGGTTAAAGATAGAAATAGGGTTAGGGTTAGAGTTAGAAATAGGGTTAGGGTTAAAGATAGAAATAGGATTATGGTTAGAGAAAGAAATAAGGTTAGGGTTAGGGTTAGGATTATGATTAGGGTTAATGCTAGTCCATTAAGTATAGTGTTGGGGTTATGGTTATGTTTAGGGTTATTTTTACATTTAGGGTTATGGTTACATTAGGGTTAGGTTTAGTGTTAAGGTTACAATGATGGTTAAGGATAGGGTTAGAATTACAAAAAGAGTTATGATTAAGTTTAGAGTTACAATACAATTAGGGTTAGGGTTAGGGTTACAATTAGAGATAAAATTAGGGTTATTGTTATGGTTATTGTTAGTGCTATGGTTACATTGAGGGTTAAGGTTAGGGTTAGGGTTAGGGTTAAGATTAAGGTTAGGGTTAGGGTTAAGATTAAGTTTCGGGTTACTGTTAAGGTTATGGATAGGGATAAGATTAGGGTTATGACTATAGTTAGAGATAGAATTAGGATTACTCTTAGCATTAGTGCTAGAATTGGAGTTACTATTAGTATTAGGGTTAGTATTCTATATATTTATTATAAACAAGTGAAGGATATTTCTTGATGTATTATATATATAAGATATATATGCTAGTATCATCTATAATTGTAACATGTAAGATATTAATTAAATTTGGATTATAGTTATAACGTAACTGTAATTGAACCCTAACCCTACCCCTAATTGAACCCTAATTATAATGGTAACCCTTATCTTAACCTAACTATAATAGAACCTTAACCCTAACTATAATTAAACCCTAACCCTAATTAAACCATAACCCTAACACTAACCCTAACTATAGCCCTAATTGAACCATAGCCAAGCTAGCCCTATTCATAACCATAATTGAACCCTTACCCTAACTAAATTGTATCTCTAACCATAATTGAACCCTAACCCTAACCATAACCCTAATTAAAAATGTTAATCCTAATCCTAGCTCTTACTCTAATTGAACTATAATCCTAATTCTAACTCTAATTGATGCCTAACCATGTTTGAAAACCAATGTACCCTAACCCTAATTGAACCTTATTGAATCCTAGGCCTAATTGAGCCCTAGCCATAAACCTAACTCTTTTTAAAACAACCCAAATTGAACCCTAACCCTAACTAAACATTAACCATAATTGGACTCTAACCCTAATCTTAATTAAATTATAACCATAATTTAACCATAACCCTAACCATTATTAAACCTTAACCCTAGCCCTAATTGAACAGTAACCATAATTGTGGACTCTAACCCTAATTTAAAACCCTAGCCCTAAAACTAATTGAATACTGATCGAATTTGTAATGACGTGAATTTACACCCCTAGGAAAATTACACATTTACATTACCCCCTACCTTAGAGAATAAAATATGATGATGCAATCCATACACCTATCACCTTTTCCTGTCCACTTGGAAACTAATTTATGTGTCGGTGGGGGAATTTTTGTCGGGGATGCTAGTGTGGTGTGCAGACGTCCACATGGTGCACTTCCATCCTAACAAGATTCTTGCCTCTGGAATCTACAGAGGCATTACACTCCTCCATTGGACATAAAGTGTAACGTTTGTTGCTCCCTTGATCAACTTCAAACAAGCTTTTTGCCTCCTTTTTCCTTCAAATTTCCTATCCTCCCGTTCTACTTAGCTTCTTGATCGAATTCATTCTACACACTTGCTTTCTACTTCATTCTTGACACTTTTCAAGCATCACCACCACTATTGAAGTTGCAAGCTGCTACATTTTTGGTTCCCTCTATCCATTGTTGCAATAGTGTTGGATTTGGAGAGCTTGCAAGTTCACTCCTTCCTCCATTTTCCTTGAGAGCACGTGGTTGAGAAGGTGATATCCACCATTTTAATTCACTTTTCATTATATCACATTTTTCTTACAACATAATGTTGTTTGAGTATTACTTGTATTTCCATTTCTATACTCTCTTTATCATCTTTTTATACAATCATTGTTATCTAGCTATCTATGGAGGTGGAAACACCAAAGTGGGGCACTGACTAAGGTAGTCCTCTAAACACAGCTCCAACATTTTCCCTTTCTTCTATGTGTAGGTACTTCTCAGTTGGAGCTATTCAAAAAATCAAGTTGCACGAAGTCTAATACTATCTTCTCATCCTTCCTTTGTCAATTCAAGCGTATCTAGTTAAAGTATTATTCTTGTACTCTATTTCTATATTCCCTTTACATTTTGGTATAGCATAAAATATCTTAGTCGGGTTGTTAGTTGCATTTTCAGTGTTTTTATCTATCTCAGAAGTCCTCTATTTGTATGGATGCTAGTTCCCCACTAAGATGCCAAAGCATTACGCTAGAGTATGTGCCCTACGCTATCATCCTGAGGTAGTGAGTTGTTTGAGTTGTATATTGAACTCTGGGAATTGACTCACTTGACTTCCCAAAACATTCATGTTAGTAGAAGGACAGTAGCAACCAGATTGCTCTTCTTGTCTGACCCCAAACGTTTAACCTCTCCAATCACTTAGCAAAGCTTGAGTTAGATCAGGGAAACCTATTGCTTAAGACCCTCTCCTGACCAAGGGTCTCAGAGCAACCGGTCCCCCTCCTCTACATTTTGGTGAATCCAATGTGAACTATTTTGGTTTTGTTTCATAGTGTTTAAGGAACTTTCTCTCATGTTCTAGGTGTGTTGTAGGTTTGTGTGTTGCAGGGCGTATAGCCTTGCAACCCAACCTACAACCCCTAGTGGCATAGTCAAAAGGATCCCTAGACATTGTGAAATGAAATATAGATAGGTCATCGTTTGATTGTCAAACCTTTGGGGTATCCTAAGGAAGCCCTTTCAAAGTACGTAAACATGGCCTTTTTTATGCATCTCCCCATTCCTCATGCGTAGCCTGTGAATGGGTCACCCACTGTAACCTTTACATCGAGAAGGATTTGCTTATGAACATGAATGGAGAGCCTTCTCCTTAGTACATTCCCTCTCACATCAATGGGAACATCATGACTGGTGTTCTAGTTGATCCCACATTCCATGTGAATGTTATAATAGAGGAGATTTTGCTAATAAACTTCTTACATAAGGATGGGTATGATGAATCAAAGAGCACAATACATACGCATGATGGAATATCGGTCCCTCTAATTGGTTCCATCACCCTCTCAGTCCTAGTAGGACCTAGGACTATAAATTTTCCTTTCAATATCATCCCAAAGTTAGACTTGTTTAGAGTGAAACTAGGCATCACATGGCTAGTTTCCATGAATGCGATCGCTTTGGTAATTTGTAAGTGTTTGAAGTTTTCTCATTAAGGCTTTGTGCACATTGTGCATGACACTAGATATAAACCTCCGGTGTCACATGGGGGCTACTCATTAGATCACATATGGCCTACCCCTATTGGTTTGCTTCCTCCAAGGATGGACCTATTGTATCGTACCTATGTTGAATACATGAATGGGGGCATAGTGCCAAATATGACCTACCCTATCTCCCCTTACGCCATTTTAGTTAAAGGATTTATGATCGTGCAACAACTGGATACCTCCTCCTCCTCTCAAAGGGGGAAGGGGAAGTCTACTCACATCCAAGAGGCTTCCTCTTCTTCTCTTGTCTTGTCTGCTCTTGCCTCCCGCCCTGTTGTGGCACCTTCAGCCTCTACTCCTATGCTTCAAATGGAGAGTCTGATGGTGCTCGCTTGGTGAAAGTCCAAGCATCAGGTATTTGAACTTTCCATCTTACCCACAGTGCTTAGGCTCATTGTCTATGGTCAGGGGAAGGGACCTTATGGAGTTCCCCCTACGTCTTAGCCTCTGTGACCTCCTATTGCTCTTGCCCTTCAAGTGGTGAATGGGAAGAGGCCTGCCACCGAGGCACCTAAGTCTACTTCACCTATTTTAGTCTTCGCTCTTGCACTTCCTATTCCTACTCTCATCTGAGAGGCTTCCCTTCCACCGATAATGGTTGTGGAGGACAAACCTATGGCAGAATAGGAGCCTCTTATTCCTTATCAAGCAGTGAGCTCTAGTTCCCAGAGTCAATGAAATTAGCTTGCGTGTGAGCGTAAGAATCAAAGGAAGGCTCTAGCTACTGAGCACGCTTCCTCACAAAAGGCAGAAGAGGAGCCAAGAACTCCTATTTTAGCATCTCCTATTGTGCCACCCTCTTTTGTTTCTTTTTCTTCATTTCTCATCTCCTCGATCTTGCTTCTAGATCCCTTTGCAAATGTTGGTGACCCTCACCCCAAAAGGGTACATGTATTTATCACTCCCTTAGTGAAGCCTCCTCTTCTGATGTCCCTTCCAGACATCCCTCTGTTCCCTCAACCCATTGACATGTTGAACACCACAGTGGTGTTCATTGTGAACTAGTCCTATTCCTCCTCATCTTCTGCTTCCTCTATGGGGATCCCACATCCTCCAATGAGGTGTAAGTTGGAGGATGAACTCACTTCCAATGGAGGTCGAAAGAAGGAATCACCTTCTTCAGGAGAGGGTTCTGCTTTGGCTTGCGTCGTCCTTGTGATGAAGGCAGCCCCGACATCTCTTAAGTTCATCATTGTTTCTTTTGATGAGATTGATGGTGGATCTCAGATGCCTCCATCTCTCACTCAGTTAACACATGGCACTCTTGTCAAGTGCATGTTTAACTCAGTAGATGAGTCCCAACTTTTTCAATGATCTTTGCAAGATCGATGACTTTTACCTCACATGATTTGAGTGAAGAAGACCTTGAGGGGAATTCTTCCTTAGCTCTTGTCATAGGAGGGTCGGAGGGTGCTCCCCTTGCTATCTCACCCTTGCAGGCTCACCTGCCATCCCATTATAATGATTTAGATTGGGAGAGTGATGACCTCTTGGTTGATGAGGACTAGGAGTGTGCCTCTTCTTTATCTGTAGATTAGATTTGTGTGTGTGTTGTGTTTCCCCCGTGCTTGTTTTTGTGTGTTCCTAGAGGACCCTTGTCACCCTTGTAGGTTCTTGGATACAAAAGTGAAATTGTGTCATAAACTTCCTCTATGTGTTGCATCATTCTTCTATATGTTGTATCTTTATTTTCGACAATCAAGGATGATGCAAAGCATTGGGGGAATTTAGGCCTCCCTTCCATGTTGACCCAATTTTTTTTATTGTCTTCATGTGCTATTCTTCAAATCTAGGAATTCCTGGGATTGATGATCTTTCACTCCTACACTACATCTTACCTATTTTGATGAGCTAATCTAACCCCGAATTCCCAAATGCCCCTGTCTCTTATTTTCTTCATCTTTTCTTATCTTTCTTTATTTCTTGTTTTTATATTTCTCTCTTCTTTTCTTGCTTCTTGATGCTTTTGTTCCTATGTGTTGTCCCTCATGTGTGCAACAACATTTCCACGTCTACATCTCATCATGTATCATGAGCCATGACATCTTTTTGTGTCCTTCCTTTCCTTAGGATGTCACGTGCTCCTTCATTTTGCACACACCATCCTAAGGGGGACTCATACTTCCTCCTACTTCTTCAATTTTCAATAAGGTGTAATCAGTGGTCAACGAATCCCTTGCTAGAAATCTTTGCATTTTTAGAAATTGCATCCTTCAATAATGATCCCCTTAGCAAGATTTTCTTTTGAAATTGAATTTGTAGCAAAAATAATTCAGAACTCACCTTCGAGGAGGCCATTCTTATTTTTTCAGATTCCTTGAAAAAAGGGAATCTTTCAAAAGGATTCCTTGATGATAGGATTGTTTGTGAGAATGTCATCACTTTTCAAATAGAGCGTCCCTTTGTGTGGATCCCTTACAATCTTGAAGGGTTCTTGAGGAACCCCCTTTGAAAACTTCTCCTTCAATTGCTACATTCCATGATGTGGTTGTATGTCTATCTATGTGAATTTTTATTGCCTGACATATGTTGTCTATGGATTAAAATGTTGCTTTGCAAGACTTAGCACTTTTGAAGCTACTTTTTCAATCAAGCTTGGAGGACAGAGCACCTCATCAAGCTTGCCTTGCAGGAATAAGCACCTATGAAGCACTTTCATTCTGTAAGATTGAGTACCTGTAGGACCCTTTGTTCACCTTCTATGGGACCGAGCACCCGTGGAGCCAATCCTATAGGACCAAGCACCTACAGAGCTTTTGTTCACCTTCTGTAGGACCAAGCACCTACGGTGCTTTATTTAAATTTCCATAGGACTGAGTACATGTGGAGCCATCTCTCCTACATATACAAGCATGTTAGATCGTGGTCTGCTTTCTCGACAGTTCAGGTATATTCTTTTTAGTTTTTTCTCTAATTTACCTCGCATTTACTGATGCATATGCTCACTAAAGTGGGGGAAAAATGTAATTGCATGAATTTGCACCCCTAAGAAAATTCCACATTTACATTACCCATGCCTTAGAGAATTAAATTTAATGATGCAATCCATACACCCGAGTCACCTTTCCCTATCCACTTGGCAACTCATTTGTGTGTCGGTGGGGGAATTTCTATCATGGACACTAGCGCAGTGTGCAGAAATCTAAGCAATGTATTTCCATCCTGACAAGATTCCTTCCTCTGGAATTTACAAAGGTGTTACAATCCTCCATTAGACGTGAAGTGTAATGTTTGCTTCTCCCTTGACCAACTTCAAGTAGGACTTTTTCCTCCTTTTGCCTTCAAATTTCCTATCCTTCCATTCTACTCAGCTTCTTGATCGAATTCACTCTACGCACTTGCTTTCTACTTCATTCTCAACACTTTTCAAGCATCACCGCCACCATTGAAGTTGCAAGTTGCTATAATCTTAGCTCCCTCTATCTATTTTTACAATAGTGTTGTCTTTGGAGAGCTTGCAAGCTCGCTCCTTCCTCCATTTTCCTTGAGAGCATGTGGTTGAGAAGGTGATATCTAGTTTCATTTTGATTCAGTTTGCATTATCGTATTTGTATTGCAGCATATTTTTGTCTGAGTATTGCTTGGTATTTCCAATTCTATACTCTCTTTATCATCTTTATATACCATCATTTCTATTTGGTTTTTCATGGAGGTAGAAAAACCAAAGCTGGGAACTAATTGAGGAAGTCTTCTAAACACAGCCCCAACATTTTCCCGTTCTTCTGTATGTAGGTACTTCTCGTTTGGAGCTATTCAAAAAAACAAGTTGTACAAAGTCTGATACTATCTTCTCATCCTTCCTTTTTCAATTCAAGCATATCTAGTTAAAGTGGTCTTCTTTTTGTACTATGTTTTTGTATTCCCTTTACATTCTAGTATAACATAAAATCTCTTAGTCAAGTTGTTGGTTGCATTTTCAGTGTTTTAATTTGTCTCAAAATTCCTCTATTTGTACAGATGCTAGCACCCCACTGAGACACCAGTGTACCATGCTAGAGTATGTTCCCTACGCTATCGTCCTCAGGAAGTGAACTATCTGAGTTGAAAATTGAGCTTTAGGAATTGGTTTGCTTGACTTCCTGAAACATTCGTGCTACTAGAAGGACAGTAGCAACCAAATTTCTCTTCCTTTTTGACCCTAAATGCTTGACCTTTCCAATAACTTATCAAAGCTTGAGGTAAATCAAGGCAACCTATTGCTTAAGACCCTCTCGTGACTTGGGTTCTTAGAGTAGTCGATCCTCCTCCTCTACAGAATTCTAACCCTAATTGAACTCTAACCCTAACTTTGAACACTAATTTAATCCTAACCCTAATTGGACCCTAACCTTAACACTAACCCTTACCCTAATTGAATCCTAGCTATGACCCTAACTCTAATTGAATCCTAACCATAATTGATCCCCAATCCTAACCCTAATTAATCCCTAAACATAAATTTGATTATAACCCTATTTGAACCTTGATCATAACCCTAAAACAAACCCAAACCCTAATTGGACCCTAACCCTAATTTAACCTTAGCCCTAATATTAACCCTAATGCTAACCCCAACACTAACTGTAACCTAACCCTAATAGTACCTCCAACCCTAATTGAAACTGAATCCTAAATGAATGCTAAGTGAACCCGAATTTAACCTTAATGCCCCTATAGAGATGAGATTATTTGTACCCTACAAAGTTCATTATGGTTCTAGTAACCATATTAGTAACCCTAACCCTAACCCTAATAGTAACTCTAACCCTAATAGTAGCTCTAACCATGATCCTAACCATAACCCTAAGCCTTATCCTAAAACCCTAACCCTAACCCTAACACTAACACTAACCTTAAGCTTTATGCTAGAAAAATAATTGAACTCTAATACTAACCCTAACCCTAACACTAACATTAAGCTTTATGCTAGAAAAATAATTGAACTCTACTACTAACCCTAACCCTAATTAAGCTCTAACCATAATTCAATCCTAACCTTAACCCTAACCCTAATGATAAGTGAAATCTATTTGAACCCTAACCCTAAACTTTAAACTGAAACCCTAATCCTAACCCTTTCCCTAATTGAGCTATAACACTAATTATAATCCTAATTGATTCATAACCTTAATTTAACCCTAATCCTAATCCTAACCCCAACTCTAACCTAGACCCTAAGATTTATCTTAGAACCCTAACCCTAACCCATTTAGCATTAAAGGGAGATAAAAAATAAAGGATAATATGATTGTTTAGTTAAAATGGGTATTAATAAAGAATATTTATAAAAACTCTTTGAAATTGGAGGAATATCTATATTTATTAAACAATGGTAAAAGATAATCTTATATAATGATTATTTTCATTGTGGTACACTATATAGTGGACTATCATTATCTTCTTATATTTGTTTGTATTGATGAATAATGAATAATTTCTTGTTGTATTACATTATGGTAACATTCCTCTTAGTCATGAGTTCTTTAATGATGATTTTGATGGTTTCAATGATGCATCTTTACATGTTTAATAAAATTCATGTTACATAGATGATTCATCTTGTGAGGAGTCTTCTTATAGTGTTTTATGTGAGTTACCCTATTTTATACATAATGTTATTATGTATGATGATAATTCCCTTACATCTCATCTTGAGATATATTGTTTTATCTCTAATATATTGAATTGTAAATTTTTTATTAAAGATATTGTGTAGTTGTGAGCGAATTCTCGATATTTTGGATCTAGAATAATAAGAACAAATGCTTTTAATATTTTATATTTTATTTATTTTTATTTTGATTTCTATAGGTTTAACCTTAAAAGCTATAGATGACATTAATAGATGCCCTTATGTTTTTCACTCTCATTTGATGTTACTTTGTGTGAATGACTTTAATGTATAGTTATGGTGTATTTTGAGCTTTTTCAATATCATTATTGACCCAAGATTCGATCAAATATTTTTTTTATCTCATCACTCTACTCAAAATAGTCTTAATATGTTTCTTTGAATATTTTCAACTCTTGATTGAATCATGGTTGTTACTTTATCTCATGGAAAAAATCATGAACATGAACACATCTGCCTATTCCACATTTCAAAATCATGAATATGAACACATCCCCCTATTCCACATTTCAAATTTCCAGTAGTCCAAGGTTAAAATCCCATACATGTGTATGACCTATCTCCATGTAAATAAAAATGAAGAGTGGGCTTTGTTTCTAATCTGTATATCTTCTATCTCTTCTTATATTCAACTCAACCTTGTTTTCTCTAAACAAGTGTAGTTCACTTTTTTCTAATATTTTTTAGCATATTTATAATATTTTATTAGTGAGTTGTAAACATCCAATAATGTAAAATTTTGTAATTATGGAATTGGGTTGTTAATGAAATTGTCTCTTTTAATGTAGATAGAAGGTTCAATTTTTCAAAACTGGCTCATCCCTTGATAACATTGGCATCGCTTCCCTATAACTACTACAATAAATAAATGTAATAAATCTGGCAGCGCCTCTTACAATGGCTATCACAACCATAAATCCATTGCCTTGTAGCACTAAAATATCTAAGTTTGTCAAAGTGTGATAGTTTATGCCAACTTCTAGCTCATTTTGGTGAGCTTAGCTACTTGGAAAGATTAGATCTATCATGATGCTCTAATTTACTTATGCTCTCTGATGATTTCCATCTTCTCCGATCTTTAACAAAAATTGAACCTTTCCAAATGTGAGAATTTGGGTGGTGAATTGATGGATTGTGTGGGAAGTATCGGGAGCTTATGGCACCTCGACATTGTGCTTAGTGAAAGAATGATACAATGGTGGATAGAAACAAAAAAACAAGAAGGAAGGAACCTGGATTTGGTAACAAAATTCCCTCAGGTATAAATTGTATTTTTTATTTTGCACTATAGTATATTTAATTTGGAACAAATAATTATTAATTGAGAGGAAATTTAAGATTTCATTTCGTTATTATCTTTGCTACCTATGTAAAATGGATATATTTATGTTACAAAATTGCATTTTTTTATTCCAAATTTTTTTATCGCCTTCTAGTTCTTGTTATTACATTGCAATTACAAGATAGAAAAGGATAAATGGCTTTGATAGAAGGGGTGATATAAAACCACTGGTGCTTCCATTATGTGTTGTTATTTTCACAGTGAATAACTCCTACTTGTCATGGCATGGAATCCTTCTATGTCTTCAAAAATATTTCCATGGATTTATTGTTCAAGTAGTCAAGCAATACTATTATGCATTCCCTCCTTCCAGGAATAGCCATCACCACCTCCTCTCTTCCCGCAAGAATCTTGCAAGAAGAAACATAAGAGATTACTTTCTTGCAAATTATGTACGATAATATATTGTTGGTCCACTAACACCCAATAGAAAACACAGATTCTATGTAGGCTTAATTTAATAGTTAAAAACATAATGTGAGTGCAAAGCTACAAATAAATCTATGAGCTATGTATAATTTACCATCCCTTGGATAAACTATACTCCATTGATATTAAGCCAAATCTAGAAAAATAGACTGAATATCCACTATAGCAAAATCATTTCTTGATATTTGAAGACTTTCATGTTGAAAATATCCTTGGTAAATGTTAAATCAATAAGGCTTTTATAGAAAAACTTTTAGCAGAAAAAAACACATGTACCATTACAAGAAAGGTGAATATAAGAAAATTCATGGATAAAATGTAGGTGTAAGGTTTCCTCCCAGACAAAACAACTAAAAATTTTCATATTTCTCCCTTCTACAAAGTCATATCTCAGCATACAAAATGCTACGCCCTTAATATTAGTGTACATCGATTTATGAATAGTCGGCTTGTGGCTATCTTAACTCTCTATTAAGTCATATTATCATTATTATATTGTTATTTAGTTGTTTAGGTTGGCCTAAGACTTATATAGGTGTGTCTAAGTTGGCCTAGGTGATATCCTAGGCATAAATAGGTATATATAGGAGGTTGTGAGTCTTATTTCATCAGCAAGTTGTGAAGTGTGTTCTCATTAGAGGTATTTGGAGGTTTTCCCCTCGAAGTGGATTTTTATTCTTAGTTATTATCAAGTATTTGTAGCATATTTCATATCATATTCTCCTATTGTGCAAGTTATTTCATAACAAGTGGTATCAGAGCATGATCTTGGCACCATAGAGGCAAGGTTTTTTCTCAATTTTGGAGGCGATTTTGGGAAGAGCATATCTTTCATATTTTGGAAAAAAAAAATTATGATTTTTAAAGGGTTTTTGAAGAACATATCAAAGAAGCTATAGTCCATATTTTAGAAGAATTGGAGTAGAATTAAGAAAATTATTGTAGAATTAGGGTTTCTACACAATTTTTTTGGAATCTCCATATCTCACATATCTTGTCGAATTGGAGTATTATTTTTATTGTGTTTTTGAATACATAATAAAGGAGATTATAGTAAAAAATTTGGAGGAATTGGAGCAGAAATAAGCAAGTTATTGAAAAATTAAATTTTTCACAATTATCACTCTCCACGTTGCAAATCTGCTTATTTCTTGGAGATTTTTCTAGGTGAGTTATTTTGGCCCTAGTAAGTTACAATAAAATTTTTAGAGAATTTAAGTTTCATTGTGTGATTTATTTCAAAATTAGTGGTTCCCATCATGACGAGGCCTGCAAAAAGGGGCAAAAAGAATGTTGTCACTCCAGGGAAGACTCCTGATAAGGATGGGGTAACAATAGAGGATATTACTCCTAATGAGGAAATTAGTAAAGTCAAGGAAGACATTTCCTCAATGAAGATGGATATGTGTGACCTAAGAGGAGATATATTGGACATACGAAACATGTTAAGCACCTACATGGTTGAACCAAGAAAGGAGTTTTCAAGTGACCAAGGTGAAAATTCTAGGTCAGCTAACATTGACACAAGCTTTAGTACTCCTATGGGATTTAGGAATTTATTTCCAAAGTTGGATATGTGCAAGTTCCATGGAAAGGATCCTATAACATGGATAAAACAAATGGAGAATTTTTTTGAAGTACACCAAATCCCAAATGGACAAAAGGTCATGATGGCTTCCCTATATCTAGAACCAAATCAATTCATTGGTATTGTTGGCTTTGCACTCATCGAAGGAAAAAGGGGCACACCGTCTCATGGTCAATTTTTACGGAGGAACTCCAAGCATAATATAGCAATAGCATGACAGTCAACTTCTTCAACCAACTAGCTAAACTTCAACAAATAGGATCAGTTAAGGATTATATTCAGCAATTCCAAAATCTATCCTTAAGAGTGGATACAATTACGGAGGAAAACTTGAATGATTTATTCTTGGGGGGTCTCAAGGATCACATTCAACATGAGGTATGCATGTTTAGCCCTATCTCCATAAATGAGTCTTTTATCTTAGCACGCAGGGTAGAGAAGTATTTGATTCCCAAGAAGCAAGGGGCTAATGTGACAAGAGAGAAAGGATATTCAACACGACCTACTAGGTTGACTCCATAGCAAATTGAGGAGAAAAGAGCAAAAGGGTTGTGTTTCAATTGTGATAGCAAATACAGTCAAGGACATAAATGCAGTGAAAAGAAATTATTCTATATTGAAGGTCCAAGTGAGGAAGAAGAGGAGGAACCCATACTAGAGGATGAAAGGGAGTCAAATGAGGAATCACATGATTCTCAACCAATCACTTCTTGTCATGCACTCTCAGGTTTCAGTGCTCCACAAACTCTCAAGGTGGTGGGGTTCTTAAAGAAGTAGAAGGTAACAATGTTGATCGACTCAGGTAGTACTCATAATTTCATCAACAAAAAGTTAGCTACTCGTCTAAAAATTTTTATATATCCAGCTCCAGAGTTTTAGGTTTTGATTGTAGATGGTGGTATAGTTAGTTGTTCGGGGAAGTGCCATAGCATTAAATTATCCATGGGAGATTATCAACTTGATACCCCAATGTATGCAATATCCATGGTTGCAACAAATATTCTTTTGAAGTACAATGGCTTACTACATTGGGAACGATTGAGATGAACTTCCAAGAACTATTCATGAGATTTCAATCAGAAGGAAGGGTAGTAGAGCTAAGGGGGTTGAAGGAAAAATCCTCACAAATGGTAAGCTCTCATCAAATGCAAAAGTTTCTTAAGAAAGGAGTGGATGGATTTGTGGCCCAGCTATGTTCATTAGAAGTCTCTCAATCTAATGCTCCTACTCATCTAGATTTACAAGCTATAATTGATCTTCAATTAGTTGTTCTTGGAGATATGCCTAAATGAATTCCTCCTAAGAGGGATCATGATCATTCCATATAGTTAGTTCCAAGGATCCAACCACCAAACATCAGGCCTTACAGGTATCCACACATACAAAAGAGAGATAGAAAAAATTGTTGAGGAGATGCTAGAGGCAGGAATTATCAGGCATAGCCAAAGTGCTTACTCCTCGCCTGTGGTGATGGTACGTAAGAAGGATGATACTTGGTGCATGTATCCAGATTATAGAGTGTTCAACATGTACACCATTAAAGATAAGTTTCCTATTCTAGTCATTGATGATTTGCTAGATGAATTGAATGGAGCTATGTATTTTACCAAGTTAGATCTTAGATCTGGTTATCACCAAATTCGAATTAAGGAGGAAGATATTTTTAAGACAACATTTCAGACTCATGAGGGTCATTATGAATTTTTGGTGATGCCATTTGGTCTTACCAATGCACCATCTACATTCCAAAGTTTGATGAATTCCATTTTTAAGAAGTTCTTGAGAAAGTTTGTGTTAGTATTCTTTGATGATATATTGATTTATAGAAAGACTTGGGAAGAACATTTGCAACATGTGGATCAAGCATTACAAATACTTGAAGATCATAAACTCTATGCTAAGCCATCCAAGTGTGCATTTGGTCTTAAGGAGGTGGAGTATTTTGGACACATAGTTTCACATGAAGGAGTAAAGGTGGACCCTAACAAAATTAAGGCTATCATGGAATGGCCTATTCCAAAAACCATTAAGAAAATGAGGGGTTTCTTGGGATTGACAGGGTACTATAGAAGATTTGTGAATAATTATGTCCGTAGAGCAGCACCTCTCACCACTCTATTGAAGAAGGATTCTTTTCATTGGAACGAATTTTCCAATACAACATTTGAGAGATTGAAGGAGGCTATGTGTACAACTCCAGTGCTTGCCACTCTTGACTTCACCAAGGAATTCATTGTGGAATGTGATGCTTCTATAAATGGGATAGGAGCAGTTCTCATGCAAGAAGGTCAACCAATTGCTTTTGAGAGTCATCAATTAAAGGGTAAGAATCAACTAAAACCTATTTATGAGAAGGAAATTCTAGCAATCCTCCATGTAGTTAAACAATGGAGGACTTATCTATTGGGTAGTCACTTCAAGGTTAAGATAGATCATGATAGCCTAAAATATTTTTTGGAACAAAGACTGTCTTCTAAAGAGCAACAAAAATGGGTCACTAAGATGTTAGGATATGACTTTGAGATTGTATATAAGAAAGGGAAATAAAATATTGTAGCAGATGCACTTTCAAGGAAGGATGAGAAAGATGAAGCCTTCTTGTGTGCCCTTTCAATATTACATGAAAATTGGGTGGAGGAAGCCAAAGCAAAGTGGCAAAATGATGTTGCGACAAGTAATCTCATCGAACAATTAAAAAGTGATCATAGTAGTTCAAATAAGTTTTGTTGGAAGGGAGATACTCTTTGGTATAAAGAGCATTTGTATCCCTGCAAGAATTCCACTCTTAAACACAAGATTCTCATAGAGTTGCATGAGTCTCCAATGGGTGGTCATTCAGGATTTTTGAAGACATATCATCGAGTCAAGTAAGATTTTTTTTGGGAAGGGCTAAAAGGTGATGTTCAAAAATTTGTGGCTGAATGTTTGGTTTGTCAAAGGAATAAAGGGGAGACAATTAAGACACCAGATCTCTTGCAGCCCTTATCTATTCCTAGCCAACATTGGGAAGAGGTATCCATGGACTTCATCACAAGGCTTCCCAAATCTAAAGGTCATAATTTCATCATGGTAGTAGTTGATCGCCTCACTAAATATGCACATTTCATTGCATTATCACATCCTTTTACAACAAGTGTAGTGGAAAAAGCTTTTTTGGAGAATATCCAAAAGCTACATGTTACACCTAAGGTTATTGTTAGTGATCGTGATCCTATCTTCACTAGTCACTTTTGGAAAGATTTATTCTCATGTTTGGGTACTCAATTGGCTCATAGTTCTTCATACCACCCTCAATCAGATGGGAAAATTGAGGTTGTTAATAAGTGTTTGGAAGGATATCTACGTTGTTTCACTTCAGAAAAACAGTCTCAATGGGTAGATTGGCTACCACTTGTAGAATGGTGGTATAACACTTCTTTTCATAGCTCATCAAAAATGTCTCCATTTTTGGCACTTTATGGATATCATCCTCCTTCCATCACATCATCAATAAAGGTGTCACCAAGATTTCAAGCAGTAGAAGACCACTTTCTTCATCAACAACAAGTACTTTTAGGACTCAAGGATAATTTAGCCATGGCACAAAATCGAATGAAACAATAGGCAGACCAACATCATAGTGAAAGAAGTTTTGAAGTTGGGGATTGGGTCTTCTTGAGATTGTAGCCTTATAAGAAAATCTCACTAAAGAAAAGAAAAAAAGAATAATAAGTTGTCTCAAGGTATTATGGTCCATACCAAATCATGCAAAAGATCAGTAGTGTTTCCTACAAGCTAGAGTTTCCACCAACAACAAAGATACATCCAATTTTTCATGTTTCCTATTTGAAGAAGGTAATTGGGCATAATATTCCCACTCAAACAACACTACCAAAGCTCGATGAAGAAGTAAGAATCATTTTTGAACTAGAGTGCATTCATCAAACACGCACAAAGAAGCTGAGGAATAGAACTCTCACTGAGTATCTCATCCAATGGAAGAATTTACCAGTTGAAGATGCCACATGGGAGGGCGAGGAGTTCATTCAAAAGAATCCAAACTTGATTAGCATTGAGGACAATGATTCTTTGAAGAAGGAGGGCATGCTACACCCTTAATATTAGTGTACATTGGGTTATTAATAGTCATCTTGTGGCTATCTTAACTCTCTATTAAGTCATATTATCATTAGTATATTGTTATTTAGTTGGCGCATTGTCTCAGAGGTTTGCCCCCTCGAAGTGGCTTGATAACTCCTTTCTTGGTTCAGCCATGTAGGTGCTTAACATGTTTTGTATGTCCAATATATCTCCTCTTAGGTCACACATATCCATCTTCATTGAGAAAAATTCTTCCTTGACCTTATTTATTTCCTCATTAGGAGTAATATCATCTATTGTTACCCCATCATTATCAAGAGTCTTCCCCAGAGTGACAACATTCTTTTTGCCCCTTGTTGTAGATCTCGTCATGATGGAAACCACTAATTTTGAAATAAATCACACAAATGAAACTTAAATTCTTTAAAAAAAATTCTATAACTTACTAGGGCCAAAATAACTCACCAAGAAAAATCTCCAAGAAATAAGCAGATTTGCAATGTGGAGAGTGATAATTGTGAAAATTTTAATTTTTCAATAACTTTCTTATTTCTGCTCCAATTCCTCCAATTTTTTTACTGTACTATCCTTCATTATGTCTTCAAAAAATAATAATAATAATACTCCAATTCGACAAGATATGTGAGATATGGAGATTCCAAAAAAATTGCGTAGAAACACTAATTCTACAATAATTCGCTTAATTCTGCTCCAATTCTTCTAAAATATGGACTGTAGCTTCTTTGATATGTTCTTCAAAAACCCTTTAAAAATTAGAAAAAAATTCACCAAAATCTGAAAGATGTGCTCTTCCCAAAATCGCCTCCAAAATTGAGAAAAAACCTTGCCTCTATGGCGCCAAGATCATGCTCTGATACCACTTGTTATGAAATAACTTGCACAATAGGATAATATATGATATGAAATATGCTACAAATACTTGATAATAACTGAGAATAACAAGCCACTTCGAGGGGAAAACCTCCAAATATCTCTAATGAGAAAACACTTCACAACTTGTTGATGAAATAAGACTCACAACCACATATATATACCTATTTATGCCTAGGATATCACCTAGGCCGACTTAGACACACCTATATAAGTCTTAGGCCAACCTAAACAACTAAATAACAATATAATAATGATAATATGACTTAATAGAGAGTTAAGATAGCCACAAGCCGACTATTCATAACCCGATGTACACTAATATTTCATATCATATTCTCCTATCATGCAAGTTATTTCATAACACAAAACAACAATCCTTAAACACTTAAATCTATTATGTACACTAAACTTAAATTCTATTGGGCTTAACCATCACACACTAAGCTCATACTTTCCACATCAATAAAAGTCTTATATTTCCATTTTCCCGTTTTGTGATGTTAGTCATGGTTATCACTATCACGGTTAAGTTTTTACTTTTTGTAAGAGAGAGAGACCAACCACGTCAAGGCTCCAGGTCATAGAGAGTCAAGAGCAGAGGGCTTCCCTAACTTACCTCACTCTAAAAGGATGTTTTGGGATGAGGATCGAGAATGAAGAGCATCATGTATTACTTATTTCACTCTATAGACCCAAAATTCTATTTGAGGCAAGACGAGCCAGTTTCTGGAGTCTGAATTGTACCTCAAATAGCTCTCTGTCTGAGGACAACACGGGTCTGGCACAATAGTGCAACGTGCTAGCATCTCTCTAGCATGGTGGTGTCTATATGACCAGAAAACATAAAGTATAGTGAAGAAATGTCAAAAAACCTACTGACAGTCTAGCTAGTTGATTTTAACGAAGTAAACAGAACAATGAAGTACGAAAAACAAAAATGGAGATGATAAAGCAAGCAAATAAAAGCTAGGGTGATGAATATGATCTCACAAAAGTACTAATTCACCAGCTAGCTCCAAGCACATGTTCACCTACACCCAAAGAAGAAGGGAAAATTATTGGATCTTTATAGGGGCCTACCTCAGTCAGACCCTCGCTTTGGTGTTTCTACCTCCATAGACAGCCAGAAAGCAACAAAGTAGAATATGTGATAAAGAAGATAGAAATTATTTCAATGAACACTAAAAAATACTAAACTATTCTATCAAATCACAAAGGAGAGGAATGAAGTGTTACCACCTCCACCCAAAGGCTCTCAAGGCCAATGAAGGGAGAATACAAGCAATGAACTTGGCAAAGTCACCACTGTTGCAACCGTGGTGAAGGGAGGTCTCCCAAGACTCCAAGCTCACAACTTTTATGGCTACCTCACACGTGCAATGTGGAGTTGATGGAGTATCAAGTTGTTGTAATGCTCACAATGGAATGCTAGAATGTTGGAGTGAATGAGAATGTGCTTGAGAATGTGAATGAATTGCTAAGAGAGATCAAGTGAATGTGTAGTGGCCTAATTCAAGTGAAGATGAATGCTTTTGAAGGTGGGATGAGAAGGAATAAGGCATTTTCAAGTTGGTTGGTCAAAGAGGGATGTTACAATTCATCTGCAATGAGGAGTGTAATGCCTCTACCAACTTCAGACACAAGAATCTTTCAAGGATGGCAGTGCACCGCGTAGATGTCTATGCACCGTGATTGCATCCCTAACAAATATTATCTCACCGACACAGGAAAAATATCAAGTGGATGCGTTTTGGATGGGTGATGTGGAATTTCTCCTTCAGATTTGATTTTCTAAGGTGAGGGTATGTGAAAAGGGAATTTACGCAAGGGGTGAAAATTCACTCCTATACATTTTCCCCCACTTTAGCAAGCGCAAATATCGATGAGTGTTCAATAAAGTAGATCGAAGAGTTAGAAATGTATAGTTGAACCGTTGAGGAAGCAAACTGCAATCTTGCAAGTTCAAAAGCGCAGGGTAGGAAAAGGACTCCATAGGTAATCTCTCATGGGGAGTTTTGAACAAAAGGATTCCACAGCCCCACAAAACTATGAAGTTGCACAAAGTACACCAAAGGACATCAGACCAATGATGGACAAATCCCGCAGGATGTAAGCACTTTACAGGCCCACAGACCTGCAAGAAGGAATTCCCCCAAGTACTCTCTCATGAAGGAAGCCTAGTGTAGTAAGCGCATTACATGCCCACAGACATGCAAGAAGGCATCCCCCCAAGTACTCTCTCATGAATGAAACCCAGTAAAAGGGGAATCTGCAGAGTTGAATTGGAAAGTGGCTTCACAGGTGCACCTACAAAGCAATATGTTAATCTACAGATAAAACATGCCAAAGAACAAAAAGCAACCATGCAAGAAAACAAGCAGATAGTCACACAAATAGTCAACAAATAGAAAGGCTTTCAAAGGGGTCCCTCGGGAACCCTCAAAAGAAGAGGGGTCCACTCAAAGGACGCACTATTTGAAAGTGTAAGAATGCTTTTTCAAAAATCAATTCAACATCAAGGAATCCTTTTGAAATATGTTCACTTCATCAAGGAATTTGAAAGGAATAAAATGCCCCCTCACGAGGGGAAGGTCAAGGATTCTCTCATAGGGAAAATTGCTCCCACCTTGGAGGAAAGTTCTTCAAGTTCTTTCTTCGCAAACCCATGATGAAGGAAACACATTCCGTTAGGGGTCCAAGTTGAGAATGTGATCTTCGAAAAAGGTTTTACAAGGAATTTTGGGAAAAGATTTGTTGGCAACGAATGCATTTTCTGAAAATCAAAACATTGTTAAAGTGACATTGTCACACATACGAGGGAAAAATCAAGCAAAGAAAAGAGAAAGATAGAAGAGTGAAAGAGATGTAGCAACACCACGAACAAGAGACACAGAGGTGATCTGATATTTTGGGGTCAGAGCTGCTCATAAATATATATATAAGTATAGTAATTATATAAATGAATTGTCATCAACCCCTACCGTATTAGACAATGTGAAGAATGCACAAGAAGAAAACATAAAAATAAAAAATTGGGTCAACATGGAAGGGACACCTAAATGCCCTCAACACTTTGCATCGTCCCCAATTTGCTAAAATTCAAAACACATAACAAAGGAAGAATGATGTTACAAATAGAATAAGTTTTACAACACAAAATCACTTATGTATCCAAGCAACTACAAGGGCGACAAGGTTCATCCAAGAACACATAATGCTATCATGAGGGAACACATCACAACAAACACACACCTAATGTAAAGATAAAGAAGAGGCCTCTCCCTAACACTCATCGACCAAGAGTTCATTTTCTTCCCAATCTAGATCATTATAAGGGGAAGGTGGATGAGCCTACAATTGTGGAATATTAAGGGGAGGTGCTTCCAACCGTCCCGCAACAAGGGCTAAGGAAGAAGGCCCCGCAAGGTCTCCTCCACTAGGATCTTTATGACCAATGGTCAGTGAGGCTGGGACCTCATCCAAAGAGTTGAACATGCACTTCACAAGAGTGCCATGTGTGACCTCAACGGATGGGGTATGCAGCACCTAGGATTCACTTCTTGGCTCACCGAGTGACTCGGGAGCAGTGACAAGTTTAGGGGATGTCGGAATTGGCTCCATCACTAGGATAGAACAAGCTAGTGCAGGACCACCCTTTGAAGAGGGTGGGCTCCTCTTATGCCCTCCATTTCTAGAAGGGACAACCTCTACTTTTTCCTTCCTCGGAGGATGTGAACTCCCCATAGACAAGGCCAAAGGTGTAGAGGCAGAGGAAAAACTTGTGGCAAACACCATCAAGGTATTTGACATGTCCATAGGTTTAGAAAATGTTGGGATGTCCGGGAAGGACATCAAAAGAGGTGACTTGACCGAAGAAGCGATAAACACACACCTTTTTAGGGTCAGGCTCACTCACACTTGCAAGGGGAGCTGACAACAAAACCAAATTTGATTGAACAAAAGCATAGGGGAGGGGAGAGGAACATTAGGAGGCCCTAAAACAAGGGCATTTGACTCCTCTTCCTTTCTTTGCATGGCGGTTTGCTCAACCGCTAGAGCCTTTCACCAATGCTTACGCTCACGCGCAAGGCAATTTCTATGAATTTTTGAGCTAGAGACTGGGAGCTACGAAGGGACATAAGGCTCCTGCTCAACCATAGGAGTTTCCATCAAAGCCACCTCCAATGGAGAGATGGACTCCTAAATGAGAGAAAGAGGAGTTTAAGAAACAACGGGGGGAGTTGGCTCTAGCGCCTCAACGACAGGCCTCTTCCCATTCATCGCTTTAGAAGCAAGAGCGATAGGAGGCCGCAGAGGCTGAGACATAGAGGATTATCCGTGGGGACCTTTCCTTCTACCATAAATATAGGCCCAAGGTCCAAGAGACATATTATGAAGATCTAATATCCTAATCTTAGCCTTCCACCAAGTAGGCACCGTTTGACTCCTCATGTGGAATCTAGGAGTAGACATCCAAAACTCTTCTTCAAAAAGAGGAGTATAAGGGGCACCCTAAGGACGGGCAGGTGTTGGAATATGTGCCTCAAACCTTACTGACATGGAACTCCTGAAGGGCAAAGTCGTTGTGACAGTGTTCATGTCTGGGCGACTAACAGTTCTAAAGCTCTTGAAATGATCCTATCACTATGACAGAGTTGATGTCTTGCCAAATGAAGTCTATCAATTTGACTCTCTGAGTTCGGCATGACCTTTTTGTGATCGGAAGAACTTTGGGCGATAGTTGATCTTATCGGGCTAGCTCACGGGTGTCAGGGAGAAGTCTTAGCGAATGGTGTAAGTCTCGCTGACGTCGGGCTAACGCTAGGGCTTCAGTGAGATGTCCCAGCGAGTATGTAATGTCTCACCGACAATGGCTACTCCCGGGTGTCAATGTGAATGTTGAAGTAACTCACGGGTCGCGGGGAGAGGTCTTAGCAATGAAGCTAAGTCTTTTCGAATAGATTGTATCCTTATGGTGACTTCGTGGTGACAAAAGACTTCGCTGAGAAGTCTTAGCGAAAGTAATAAGTCACGCCAACAGAAGTCTTTGGGTTAACTATGGGAACTCAGAGAAACATCTTGCGAAGGGCTTATGTCTTGTCGACTCGGTAAGACATGATGGAGCTCGGTGAAAGGTCACGGTGATAGGCACGAGTCTTGGTGACAGTGTGACGTTTGGTGGAAGTTCTGCTTCAATGTGAGTCTCGCCGAAGAGCGATAGTCATGCCGAATGGCTCACGCCGGCATGACTTGAAGTTTTCGACATAAGGTATTGGCGATATCAGTATGTCTTGATGATGTATTCTCTAGATTCGATATGACTTGTTCCATTCGATATGAGTCTCACTGATAAGGAAAACCTTTGCCGATAGGATCGAAGTGGACATCATTGGTTTCGTTGTGACTTAGACATTCGTTATAGCATCTTGCCGACTCGTGGAAGCTATAGCGATGCCAGTAGAGAAACTTTGTGGCATCGGGGAGACACTACGAGTGTCTCACTGATATGCCAATAAAGTTGAATGCTCTTGACCAGTCTAACCATCCTAGGTGGAGCTTCG
Source organism: Sequoia sempervirens (assembly GCA_007258455.2). Classification (NCBI taxonomy): domain Eukaryota; kingdom Viridiplantae; phylum Streptophyta; class Pinopsida; order Cupressales; family Cupressaceae; genus Sequoia; species Sequoia sempervirens. The sequence goes on from VDFB02376854.1 coordinate 39,623, forward strand.
TGGACCAATCACAGGAAGCAGTTTTAAAGCATGATGACGGTTGATTTTATGCATCAGTTGAAACACTAGAAAAATAGCATGCAGGGAAAAATCAAGACTCGAATGGAAACTGTATATGGTTGGCATTGGCGGATAAGGATGCACAGAAGTTTTAAAAGCAGATGGATTCTATTTTTTGTACGAATGAACAGAGTGATGAGTTTATCGAATGGTATGAGAGCTTTTCTGAGAGAGTTTGAACAGTGAGAATAAGCTACTGTGACTAACACCAGAAAGTTGTCTTTCTGATTGTATGTAATTTTGTTACTGTAATACAAAGAGATATAGCTTGGTGTGGTGGGTTTTTTCTCGAAAGGGTTTCCCACGTAAAATCTGTTGTTTGATTTGTCTTTGTGTATTTGCTCTATTTTTGAATATCTTTCATGTGTGTCTTAATTAGATTGTAATTTGGAAAAATTAAAAGCACTGCATTACATTCTTCCCTGTGGTTTTGGCATTAGGAAAGTGTTTCTGCACCTCTACTTTCCTTACAAGTGGTATCAGAGCCTGGCCAGTTGTGTTGTCCTTGTGAGTGGGTTGGGTTTTTTGTGTCAATCCTTTTCAGTGGGAGTTCTGTAGAGTTCTTTTTAATTAATTACATATTAAGATGGCAAGCACATCCAGTAGGATGGAAATAGAGAAATTCAATGGTAGCAATTTTGAGCTATGGAAACTCAAAATGGAAGATATGTTAGTTGATCGAGATCTTTGGACTGTCGTGACTGGAACAATGCCTCAAGGCATGAAGCAAGAGGATTGGGACTTGGCAGATAGAAAATCTAAAGGGCTGATAAGGCTCTGTTTGGCAGACTCTGTTCTTCTGAACGTGCATGAAGAAAAGACTGCTTCTTCCTTGTGGAAAAGACTGGCATCTATTTATTAGGGCAAGTCCTTGGTGAATAAGTTGTTCTTGAGGAAGAAGTTGTATTCTTTGAGAATGCAGGAAGGAGGATCTGTTGATGATCACTTAAATGATTTCAACATGTTGATTGCTTAGTTAACATCTGTTGGTGTGAAGATAGAAGATGAAGACTGTTGCATGTTGTTGTTGTGTTCTTTACCAGATTCTTGGGATCATCTGGTGATAGCTATTGGGAGTACGACATCCACTTTCAAGATGGAAGATGTTGTTGCTTCTCTGTTATCAGAAGAAATGAGAAGAAAATCTTCTAAGATGGCAAAGGAGGCTCTGGCTATCAGAGGTAGGCCCAAGGAGAAAGGCAAGAAGAAGGACAAGAAGTCTAGATCGAAATCAGAAGGGAGATCAAAGTCTCCTGGTAAGAAGTCCAAAGTGAAGTGCTGGAATTGTGGGCAACCTGGGTCATGTCCAAAAGGATTGCAAGGAGGAGAAAAAGAAGAAGAAGAATTCTTCTAGTAATGACTCTTCTCATAGTGATGTAGAGGCCTTCATTATAGCTTTGGCTACACGGGCATCAGATGATGTCTGGCTGATTGATTCTGGAGCATCTTTCCACATGACATCTCATAGAGAATGGTTCACGAAGTATGAAGAATACAATGGTGGAAAGGTGTATTTGGAAAGTGATTCATCTTTGGAAATAGTTGGTCATGGGAGAGTCAGAATTTAATTCCCTGATGGAAGAGTAAAGGGAATCAATGATGTGATGCATATACCAGGTTTGGCTCAAAATCTACTTTCTGTAAGTAAGTTGAATGATATCGGAGTGCAGGTCACATTCTCGGGAAATGGCTGCAAGATGACTAGAGGCTCTATGGTGCTGGCTAGGGGTGCTCGAAGTGGTACTCTGTACAAGCTAGATGCACAAGCTATTCAATGCAATAGTGTCTCTACAAAGTCACTCAAGGCTACTCATGAAGAAAAGAAGGAAAACGTTCTTGATGGTGTAAACTCCATGGAGATTAAACTTCCAGCAGAGAAGACTATGCTCTAGCATCATAGGCTTGGCCACATTGGTGAGAAAGGTCTAAAAACTTTAAAAAATAAAAACCTAGTAGAAGGGCTTGAAGATTGTAACCTTGAATTTGATTTATGTGAATATTGCATATATGGAAAGCAGCACTGTGTTTCATTTTATTCCAGTCCTCACAAAACTTCTAGTTTACTTGATTATATATATTTTGATGTGTTTGGTCCAGTGAATGTTCCTTTTTTGTCTAAATCAAGATACTATGTGTCATTTATTGATGATTATTCAAGAAGAGCATTTGTATATTTTTTGAAAAGTAAATCAGAAGTGTTCAGTCGGTTTAAGGAATTTAAAAACCTTGTAGAAAATTAGACTGGTAGAAAAATAAAATGTTAAGGACTGACAATGGTGGTGATTTTTGTTCAAATGAATTTGAAAGGTACTGTAAAGATCATGGGATCAAAAGACATAAGACCACACCTTATACTCCACAGCAAAATGGAGTTGCTGAAAGGTTTAACGGGACGATAATGGAAAGAGCACGAAGTATGTTGAGCGGTGCTGGCTTGGAGGAGAAGTTCTAGGCTGAAGCAGTCTCTACAGCATGTTACTTGGTAAATTGCTCTCCTAACTCTACTCTTGTTGAGAAGACGCCTTTGGAAGCATGGTCCGAAAGAAGCCCTCTCTGAGACATATTCGTGTCTTTGGCTATGAGGCATATGCATATGTGCCATTTGAAAAAAGATCCAAGTTGGAAAACAAAGCTGTAAAGTGTATATTTATAGGCTATAGTGCTGGCATAAAAGGATACAAGCTTTGGAACCCTGAGACTAAGAAGGTTTTTCACAGTAGAAGCATTATCTTTCGTGAGCTGAAACCTTCTACATTGGATCTGCAGTCAGAGAAGAAATCAGAAAATGAAAAGGATGTTGCAGCAATTCCTCAGACACCAGATAAAGAGGAATTGAAAAATCAAAATGTACCTGATACTGAGGAGAGCTCGAGCAGTTCTGAAAGTTCTAAAGATGAAGAACCACCTTAGCCTCAGCCTATGAGGAGGTCAACTCGTGAAAGAAAGCAACCTGAAAGGTATGGGTTTTCTTTAATAGAGTCTACTTGTGCCTATGCTTTAATTTCTAGCACTGATGAACCTAGGACTATAAAAGAGTCATTTAAAATGTCTGATTCAAACTCTTGGTTGGAAGCCATGAATGAAGAAATGGCATCATTAGAAAAGAATGACACCTGGAGTTTGGTTCCATTGCCTAAAGGCAGAAAAACTGTAGGCTACAAATGGATATTCAAAAAGAAAATAGGTCTAGATGGTAGTGTAGAAAAATATAAAGCGAGGCTGGTTGCAAAAGGTTATTCCAAGGTAAGAGGGGAATTGACTATGGAGAAATTTTTTCTCTTGTAGCTAAGCTAACATCTATTAGATTTCTTTTGTCACTTGCATCAGCATATGATTTAGAGATTGAACAGATGGATGTGAAAACAATGTTTCTTCATGGTGATCTTGAAGAAGAAATTTATATGTCCCAGCCGAGCACTTTGTGGTAAAAGGTAAGGAAAGGCTGGTTTGCAAGTTGAAGAAATCTCTGTATGGTTTAAAACAGTCTCCTAGAATGTGGTACCAAAAGTTTGACACGTTTGTCTTGTCTTTGGGATTTGTAAGATCAAAATGTGATCATTGTGTGTATTACAAAGTTGAAAGTGATCAAATTCTTATTATTGCTCTATATGTTGATGACATGTTGTTTATAGGCAATAGTAAGCTAATGATTTTTTATCTTAAGTCTCAGTTGTCTTCAAAGTTTGAAATGAAAGATCTTGGTGCAGCAGGGTACATTCTGGGAATGGAAATAACCAGGGACAGAAAGAACAGAAAGCTTTGGCTCAGTTAGAGTAAATATGTCATGATTGTTCTAAAGAGATTTTGTATGACTGAATGCAAGCAACTAGTTGTTCCAGTTACACAGGGAACGAAGCTATCTGCTGAGGATTGTCCAAAATCTTCTTCTGAGATGGAGGACATGACCAGTGTGCCTTATGCAAGTGCAGTTGGTAGTCTCATGTATGCTATGGTCTGTACAAGGCCAGAAATTTCCCAAGCAGTGGGAGTTCTTAGTCGGTTTATGGCTAATCCTGGAAGAACACATTGGGATGCTGTGAAGAGAGTGTTTAGATATCTGAAGGGCACTTCAGACTATGCTTTGTGTTACCATGGTAACTTGGTTGAATCACAGAAGACTCACACCATTCAAGGTTATGTGAATTCTAATTGGGCAGGGGACATTGACAGCAGAAGATCCACCAGTGGATATATTTTCATGATGAATAGTGGTGCAGTGAGTTGGATGAGTAAGCGACAGGTTGTAGTCGCTTTGTCTACTACAAAGGCAGAATACATGGCAGCCACACATGCCTATAAAAAAGCAATTTGGTTAAAACATTTTTGTTCTAACATTGGCTTTAATGCAGAAAAGATTACTATCTACTGTGACAGCTAGAGTGCTATATGTTTGGCAAAGAATCCTACTTTCCATGCCAAGAAAAAACATATAGATGTACAGTATCATTTTGTACGAGATATGGTGGAGGATGGGAAGGTCTCTTTGGAGAAAGTGGATACTCTGGAGAATGTTGCAGATGCATTGATGAAGCCTGTGAGCACAAACAAGTTTAGTTGGTGTGCCAGTTCGATGGGCCTCTTGGCCAGTGAATCTCAGTAGTTTTGTTATGCTCTGGAGGTGTCAGTAAGATCTTCGTCAAGTGGGAGCTTGTTGGAATATGTGCCTCAATCCTTACTGACATGGAACTCCTAAAGGGAAAAGTCGCTATGATAGTGTTCATGTCTGGGCGACTAACAGTTCTGAAGCTCTTGAAATGATCCTATCGCTATGTCAGAGTTGATGTCTTGCCGAATGAAGTCTATCGCTGTGACTCTCTAAGTTTGGCATGACCTTTTGGCGATCAGAAGAACTCTGGGTGACAATTGATCTTATCAAGCTAGCTCACGAGTGTCAGGGAGAAGTCTCAGCGAATGGTGTAAGTCTCACCAACGTCGGGCTAATGCTAGGGCTTCGGTGAGATGTCCTAGTGAGTATGTAATGTCTCGCCAACAATGGCTGCTCCCGGGTGTCAAGGTGAATGTCGAAGTAACTCACGGGTCGCGGGGAGAGGTCTCAGGGATGAAGCTAAGTCTTTTCGAATAGATTGTATCCTCGTGGTGACTTCACAGTGACAAAAGACTTCGCTGAGAAGTCTTAGCGAAAGTAATAAGTCACGCTGACAGAAGTCTTTGGGTTAACTATGGGAACTCAGAGAAACGTCTTGGCGAAGGGCTTATGTCTTGTTGACTCGGTAAGACATGATGGAGCTCGGTGAAAGGTCACGGTGATAGGAACGAGTCTTGGTGATAGTGTGACATTCGATGGAAGTTATGCTTCGATGTGAGTCTCGCCGAAGAGCGATAGTCATGTCGAATGGCTCACGCCAACATGACTTGAAGTTTTCGACATAAGGTCTTGGCAACATCAATATGTCTTGCTGATGGATTCGCTGGATTCGATATGACTTGTTCCATTCGATATGAGTCTCGCCAATAAGGAAAACCTTTTCCAATAGGATCGAAGTGGACATCGTTGGTTTTGTTGTGACTTATACATTCGTTATAGCATCTTGCCGACTCGTGGAAGCTATAGCGATGCCGGTAGAGAAACTTTGTGGCATCGGGGAGACGCTGCGAGTGTCTCACCGATATGCCAACAAAGTTGAATGCTCTTGACCAGTCTGACCATCCTTGGTGGAGCTTCGTGGACCAATCACAGGAAGCATTTTTAAAGCATGATGACGGTTGATTTTATGTATCAGTTGAAACGCTGGAAAAATAGCATGCAGGGAAAAATCAAGACTCGAATGGAAATTGTCTATGGTTGGCATTGGTGGATAAGGGTGCACATAAGTTTTAAAAGCAGATGGATTCTATTTTTTGTGCGAATGAACAGAGTGATGAGTTTATCGAATGGTATGAGAGCTTTTCTAAGAGAGTCCGAACAGTGAGAATAAGCTACTATGACTAACACCAGAAAGTTGTCTTTCTGATTGTATGTAATTTTGTTACTGTAATACAAAGAGATACAGCTTGGTGTGGTGGGTTTTTTCCCGAAAGGGTTTCCCATGTAAAATCTGTTGTTTGATTTGTCTTTGTGTATTTTCTCTATTTATGTATATCTTTCATGTGTGTCTTAATTAGATTGTAATTTGGAAAAATTAAAAGCATTGCATTACATTCTTCCCTATAGTTTTGGCATTAGGAAAGTGTTTATGTACCTCCACTTTCCTTATAGCAGGCTTCTCCTTTCCCTTTTGAGAAGAGGAGGTAGCTTGTTGTTGCACTACTAGAGGGGTCACTTTCAACTGTCCCTTGCCCCCAGTCTTATACTTCACATAGTTTTGGTAGAGTAGGTTTGTTCTTGGGGGAAGCAAACCAACTAGGGTAGGCCAAAAATGATCTAACAAATAACCCCCACAGGGACACCAACAACTGGTATCCAATGTTATGCACGATGTGCACAACACCTTTGTGGGAAAATTTCAAACACTTATGAATGATAGAAGCGATTTCATTTATGGAAGCTAACCAAGGTATGCCTAACTTCACCCTAAACAAATCCGATTTCGGAATAACATCAAAGGTCATGTTCATAGCCCTAGGTCCAACTAGGATGGAAAGAGTTATTGAGCAATACGGCTTGAGAGGGAGGCCATCATGCATATGAATGGTAGAATTTTTTTCTTCATACTCCTCCCTTTGTAATGAATTCAGCCATAGTCTCTCCTCTGTGATAATGTTCACTCAGCTCACGGGGTCAACTAAGACCCTCGTCACAATGCTCCCATTGAGGCGAGCTGAAAGGTAGAGGGGAGAGGGCTCATTATTCAAGGGCATTTATTGCATGGTGAACATCATTTATGGTGATCCAGTTGCAAGCTATGAGGAAGGAGTAACCATGACCATGTTTACGTACACCAAGGGCTGAGGGGAAGAATCAGATGGATCAATAACTAAGTTAGCAGAGTGAGACAGGAATGGGTTTGTGTATATTTGCAACTCACTATTGGCTTTTGCCACTAATTTATTCACATTTTGTTTCATCTCATCAATATAAATAGTACCATCATCGATATGATCTTGTATCTCATGATGCAGGTGCATACAACACTCGATATCATGTTTGTTAACCTGATGGTACTGAGAGAAAGCATTTGCATCATACCAATCAAGATAAGGTTCCTTGAGAGGTCGAGGGTTTCCCAAGGTTATGATCTTGTCCTTCAATAACTTCTGCAAGATGGAAGAATAAGATTCTACTAACTTTGTAAACTTTCTATTGCATCTAAGGTCGTTATCATTCGTCGTAGCGACTACATTTGCAACAGCTTTACCTTTCTCTAAGATTGATATGACAGATTTAGCTTCCAAATAGGAGTGCAAAGAGGATCCCCCAAACTAAACTACCGTCTACTGATATTCTCATAACGTGACACATAGATGCACAAAAGAAGGTTATTTCATGAGGGAAAACTTTTCCTACCAAGGTCTTTGTAGGTTTCCTATGAACACCTTCTACATATCAGAATCGGGTAGTGGGTACAATATTTGTGAAAAGAGTGCTTGATATCATGCTATGAAATTAGTTATCTTCTCATTGTCCCCCTGCTTACATCAAATGAGATCTGAAAAGCTCATCTTTGGTCTGATGTTAGCTTGGAACTATCAAAGAAACTAATTTACAAGTTGGTCAAATGAAAATATAGAATTGTCAAGCAAGGAACAATATCACTCGAGTGTTGTATCCTTAAGAGATCAAGGAAATAATTTTTCCATCAATGCATCATGATGGAAGAAGTTTGTGCACATGGCATTAAAGGAAAACACATGTGTTTTTGGTTCCCCTTTGCCACGCCATACTTCTCAAATTTTGGAATCTCCATTCCTTGTGAGAAGGGAGTACTCAAGATTGCTACCGATATTGGGCTATGTCAAAAGAAAGGCTGAAAGATAGGTTGGGCAAAGGCCTGGGAAAGGCTTGCCAACTGGTTTTGCATTTGACCCATGTTTTGAAGAAGGGAATTCAAAATAAATTCAAAAGATGACAGAGGACTAGTGGAACCTCCAGAACTAGCACCACCAGAACCACCTCTGGAGCCGCCTCTAGGGCTACCATTGTGACCGTTGTTGGAGCCACCACCACCGGTATGGACTTTGTCGAAGCCACCTCCCCTACCAAAACCATCGTCATGGCCTCTGCCAAAGCCTCCTCTGCCAATCCCACCTCTACTACCAAATCCACTGCCACTCATTCCACTAGAGACTCCACCACTAGGGGCAATGGGAGGGGTGAAACTAAAACCAAATGAAAATTCTCACCTATCCTCAATAGACTAGAGGTCATTTTACCCACTTACTCTATATGAAGCTCTATAGGTTGTGAAATGCATTGGATTGAAATTCCTATCATGAGGAAAGACAAGATGTCCTCACTCATTACCCTACCCATTATGCAAAGACACTTCATCTATCTTTGACTTATCCCTAAGCTATTGGTCCTTGAATCAACAACCACTACAAGAACTTGATCTTTACTAATCCATTAAGTTATCCATGCATGATATAACCTCTAAGTACTACCCATGAACACCCAAATAAGTTGCATCCTCTCACTTAATCCCATATTTCAAGCTACCTTGATGCAATCCTTGCTCCACGAATACCCAACTCAAAAACACAAGATCTCAAATCTTCTCTATCACCATGACTCCAAGCATAGTTCTAACATAAGCTACACCACAAAACCATGAATGCAAACTCACTTCAACTCAAACTGGAACCATCAATCTTGCAATACTCTAACTATTCTACAGTTTAATAAAGGATTCTAACTACCATCTTTCTACTAAAAGTAACTAACTTGTTTTCATGCTAGGGTTTCCTTTGGATTTTGAATGGAAAAGAAAGACAATTTTAAATAAATACATAATATTCAATTTCTCAACTAACATTTAAATTTACAGTTTTAGTTAAAAGGAAACAACTAACTAATTTCATATAACTGTAAATATAAAAGATCAACAACTAACTTTTCTTTTCTTTCATAAAGTAAGAGCAATAAATACAGCTATGAAATAAACATGCTAAATATTTCAATAATTTAAAGAGAGAGAATGAGTACAAAAAATACAGCTTTGATGGTTTCTTGTTGGAATGCTGCTCAGAACTCTTCTATATCCAAGGGAAAAAGAAATATCATCAAGGGCTTTTCTGCCCATCTGAAGACCTACTGGCCTCTCGTGTTTCTTCAACTGAAGAAACTCGTCCCTTCATGAGGGTAATCAACAAGGATCAAAATTAACATCATGCCTATGAGCCTAGATTCAAGTACCTATACCACCTAATCAATCCTTCACTATGGGTAACTCCCAACTAGAAAGATCACTCTAACCAGGGGTATATATGGTACTTGATAGCTAAAAAATGCTTAATCTAGCATTGTACCTTGGCCAAGGATTTTTAACATTATTGGCACTCCTGTGCCATCAGCACTCTCACCCTTGCTCGACATGATTACATTTATCTCAAGGTTTTAATTACAATGACTAGTTTGTTTATCATTTCCTCTTAGTTCAAGGTTATATCTTAACCATAAAGGTTTATACATAAAAGAGACTAAATCGGCATTGAGGATTTTTAAGAATTAAACATTTATACATCCCTTAAAGGACTCGGTGAGCAAAGGAATTGCACTAGACTAGCTTCTAAATTAGAGAGAGAGAGAGAGAAAGAGAAGATTTCGGCTTAATCAAGTAGAATAAGCTTTTTAGGTAATTTTCATATAGTTCACTTTGTATCAAGTTTCATAAGTATGTCATTGACAGAGAATATTCGAATGCAAGAAAAAAAAAGGTTCAGGTTCACATAAAGTAAAATCTTTTAACAAGCCGACCCCAAAAGGTAATATAAGACCTGATTTCTCTATTTTCAGAAAAAACGAGTAAGATTTAAGAGTTTAATTTTCTATACAAAAGGTGTTCACAAAGAAAGATTCATCGTTGCCTTTAAATTGAAGTATTTAAATTCTTTACTAACCTAAAAATGAAGATCCAACAACTCGAAAAGATCCAAACTCTCTTTTCCTTGAATGAACAGGTCTAAGCTACGAAGCCACCCAAAAAAATCTTGACCATGAGAGATGAAGACGACGAACACAAGAAATAGAACCACCTCCCAAAAGATTGAAGATGTCAAATATTTACCATACCCAACCGCATACAACTTCAATAGAGGATAATCAAGAATGACAATTAATGAAGATGTCGACAAGAATGGAGAAGAGACGAAAAATGAAGTACTAAACTAGTGAATGCGGCTACGGTGAATATTTCCATACAATTGGTAAGAGAGAGTTTGAGCTGCGATGGATGATTTATTTGAGAGTGGAGCAAGACTAACTTAATGAAAGAGCAAACAAGAATGACGTTTTCAAAGAATTCACTCCATACGATTGCCTAAGAAAACTAGAGAACAAACAAATTGCGATTAAGAGAGGAATGAAGAAACTCAAAAAGAAAGTTGAAAGACTAAATTATACGACTCAAACCATTACCCAAGAAACTCGTCGACTGCCCATGATCTTGGACGTTTCAAACATGAGAGGTTGGCAAGCGGATGGGAGTTACCACCTCCAAAATCACCGACTCCCAATTATCTATTCAATTAATTTTTTATTTTAATCCTTAATTATGTTTTCATATTTAGATCAATGGCATTAGAATTATAGCTATTATTGTTAATTTAATATTTTATAACCATTGCAATCTCCTAAGATATATTCTGAGAATTGGTTTGCTCAACTCCAAAAGGATATTTTTAATAAATAATTTGAATTGACTTGTTTAGCAATAATTATATTAAATTACTTATGGTGAAGGCTATGAATTTGATGCAACTGTCTTACATTGACTCGAGATTTGATGATAAAATTGATCCTTTGTTAACCATGACCTCTCCCTAATGATATTTCCCTTTCCCCTCGAGTGTTGATGATCCTACAACCACTTGACAAAAAGACTAGGGTTAGACCATTCACGACATAAATATACATGTTTACATATAATCTTATCATCATATACATTTTTGCATATAAAAGAAAATCATTCACATTTACAGTTACAACTTATAAACAATTATTTTATCCTCAATTTCACATTTTCATGAAAAGCAATTACTTGAAACTAACCTAACGACCATAATTTCGTTGTCATAAACATGTTTAAGTTAGAGGGGATGTAACATACTCCTCCCCTTAAGAATCATCATCCCCAATGATTATTTATTTATAAATCCAAGTCTAAAATCCTAATCATTTCTAGAGTATTAATTGTTTTGAAACAAATATGGGAACTTCTAAAGGATTTCATCATAATCCTCATGGGTGGCATTTTCCTCTAAAGATTAGTCCCACTGGACCCTACATTGTACCACCTCGCAGTTACATAAGTGCTGCTTACGACCCTCAAGCACTCTGAGTGGCTCTATTGTGATCACCCCAAGGTCCTACACTTGCAAAGGATTCGAGTCAATCATATGTTCAAAGTTTACATAATACTTCTTAAGATAGGATACATGAAACACATTGTCCAATCTGGCCAAAGCCAGAGGTAGAGAAATTTTGTATGCTACTGGATTGATAACTTCCAAAACTTAAAAAGGTCCCAAGTATCTTGGGGCTAGCTTAGAAACTTTTCCAAATTTGATAGAAATTTTTTGCAGTTTCACTTGTAAGAGAACTTTCTCTCCCACCACAAATTGCCTAGGGGTTCATTTTTCATCTTTGTAGCTCTTTTGTCAATCATTAGCTTCCTTTAGCCTTTGTCTGATTAACTTTACTTGTTCTTTCATTTCTTGAAGCATTTCAAGTCCTAAAATGATCTTGTCCTCCATCTTGTCCCAACTGATAGGAGTTTTGCATTTCCTACCATATAGTGCTTCAAAAGGTGTCATTTTAATAGTTGATTGATACGAGTTGTTATGAGAAAATTATACCAAGGGTAAGTATTCTTCCCACTTAGATTGTTGATCCATATAGTACATTCTAAGTAGGTCTTATAAAATCTGATTTACCCTTTCTGTTTGACCATCTATTTTAGGATGATAGGTCATACTACTATTTAACTGAGTCCCCAAAGTAGAAAATAGAGTCTACCAAAACCTGGATGTCATCCTGGCATCTCTGTCATATATGATATTTTTTGGTACTCCATAGAGATGAAAAATTTCTTGTACAAACTTTTGTGCAATCACAGATTCCCCTTATGTCAAATTCCCTAGTATGAAATGTGCCACTTTAGTGAGTCTATCCACTACTACCAATATAGCATTATTCATGTTCCTTGTCATCAGTAGACCCCGTACAAAATCCATGCTAATGATTTTCCATTTCTAGTATGGTACACTGTGGGGTTGTAGTAATCCTGTCGGGTGTTGATGCTCTGCTTCGACCTTCTAACATTTGAAACATCCTACAACAAACCCAGTTGCATCCTTTTTCATCACCTTTGAAAAATATAATAGTTTAATGTCGGCTAACATCTTGGTTACCCTTGGATGACCTGAGTAAGGTGTAGTGTGTACTTCTTCCCATATCATTTTCCTTAACTCTAATGAATCAAGAATATGCATCTTGCCCTTGAATCTTAACATTCCATCTATTTCAATCTAAAAACCCTCATATTTAGGTTCCTATGGATTTTTCTGAAGAGCTTCATGAACTTGCAAGTAGAATTCATCCTTATTTAATTTTTGTAGTACCTGAGTTCTAAAATCTGAGTTGATTGACACCATGGAAGTTATATGTTTCTGCCGAATCAATGCGTTAGCTACTCTATTCTCCTTTCCCTTGATGTAACTGACCTCAAAATCATAATCAGAGATTAACTCCATCCACCTCCTTTGGCGAGCATTTAAATTAGGTTGTATAAATATATACTTCAAACATTGTTGATCTAACTTAAGTTCAAAAGTCTTTCCTAGCAAATAGTGCTGCCACATTTGCAGGGCATGAACAATAGCCGCTAACTCCATATCGTGTGGTGTGTAATTCTACTCATACTGCTTCAATTTTCAAGATTTATAAGCTACTACTTTTCCTTCTTGCATTAGCACTCTGCCTAAACCATCTCCAGATGCATTCATTATAACTACACACTCTACTATCTTAGCATAACAATCAACATTAGCCCTATGTTCTCTTAACCAATTCATTCCAATGATCACATCATAGGAACCTAGAGGTGCCACATAAAGGTTAACCTCAGTGGTGAAGCTTGGAAGTTCAACCCTAGCTTCAACAAACACTACTCTACCTGAGCTCTCGTCTGATTAGCATATTCAACTATCCATGATTTAGCCATGATATTCAACTATCCATGATTTATCCATGAACCTGATTCTTTTAGGAAATCTACCCAATAACTTAGGGGATATAAAACATTCAGTGGCTCTAGTGTCTATTAAAATAGTTATTGGGTTCCCATAAAGCATACCTAGGGTTTCTCTAGGAGTGACCTGGTATTCATCTTGCTTGTTGTCAACTGTTGCATAGATTCTCTATTGGAAGGTCATCTACTGAGGTAGTAGAGGCTTTCACTACTGCTTCCCCTACTGATTCTTAGTAGGGAACTGGTTGGCATAATTTTCTCCTCCATAATTAAAGCATCCCCTAGGTGGTCCCTTATTTTCTAGACCTTTGCTTGTATTGGTTTCATATTTCATGTTATTATTATTACCTCTTTTATCTTTCTTGTAATCAAACTGATTATTCTTGTAGCCCTTCTTATTGAAATTCTGGTGTGATTGCTCCCACTTGCCTTTGTTATGTTTTCTATCCCTGAAAGAATCATCCTTCTTCAACCTTTGTTCCTATCATACAACTTTTTTGTAAGCTTCATCCATAGTCTGGGGTGCCAAAACATCTACTGGACCCCTATACAATGTTTTAGTCCCATTATGAACTTCTGAACTCATAATTTTTCATCTTGTTGATACTAAGGAACATATTTTAGTAATTGAGTATACTTCTAATACTCATTGATAGATAAAGGTCCCTGTTGGAGATTTTTGAAATCCAACAGCTTTTGATCATAATATAATTGTAGAAGCCATCTCTAATGGAATATTCTCTCAAATTGATCCCATGTTACTTCGCCTACCGCCAAACCCATTTCAACCCTTTTGTTTTCCCACCATGTGGCGGCTTCTCCTACCAACTGGTAGGCTACCCATGTTGCTTTGGAATTATCTAAATAATCCCTTAGCTCAAAATATTTCTCCATTTTCGTTAACCATTCCTCTCTAACATCTCCTAAAGTGGAGCCCTAAAACTTAGGGGGTTTAATCTTTTTCATGTCCTTCACAAAATTTCATCAGCTAACCTACTTCTCTTATTTCCCAAACTCAATGTTTTAGAATTATCGTCATGTTGTTCACTCTGGTTTTCAAACCTTTCGTCTCTTGTTTCAAATTTCCCTTCCACCTTTCTCTCAAGATTAGCTATTCGGGCTTGGGTTTCATTCACCAGGTTCAATAGCTAATCCAATTTAGCCATAGGATTATTATCTCGATCTCCTCTGAACCCATTTTCAGAATTTTCCATTCCAATGGAGTTCCTAGAGATATTAATGGTTCCAGTTAGTTTTGATTTTTGTTTTTATTCAGTAGTTTACATAACATAAGTTAAAGGATTTTTATTTTGCAACTAACAATCAAATATCCTTAGACTCAATTCAAATTAAATTTCAAGCAAAATACCTCACAAAATTTGATATTGATTCAATTTTCAATTGTTTACAAAAGGACTATCACTCCCTTTGATAAGTTCATTAAAAGTTATAAAATTTCTATCACTACTTGTGATAGATTTATGAATAATAAAAAATTTCTATCACTACCTATGATAGATTTATTACAAAATATTACAATATGATTATCATTTCCCGTGATTGGTTCAATTTTCAGTATTTACGAATCATTTTCATTGTCAATGATAGGCTCCTCCTGATCACTAAACTCTGAAAATGGAATGATTCTATAACTAGGAGTTGGAACTTGATCTCCTTCAATTTTTTTTGGTTTGGTCTTGAGATTTCAGAGGTTCTTAGTGTTGGTTTCATTTATCTCAGCTAATATGGTGGACTTCACAATTTTCTTCCTAGAGGTTGTCCATTTTCTTCTTTCCTTCAAAAGTCTCTTTAGAGCTTCGGCCATCGTTTCTAAATTTGAAGTGAAAGAGTAGCTTGAATAATCATATATAAGCCTGATCTTCCACAATCAGATGGAAACAGGGTCTCAGATCTTCTTCCAAGGTGTTTTTTGTATCATCATCCTGGAAAAACACCAATGGTTGTTTCAGTTTTCTAAGTTTGCATGATGAGCCCCAAGGTTCAATGTTGAACCTGGTAGCTCTAATACCATATGCAATACTCTAACTATTCTATAGTTTAAGAAAGGATTCTAACTACCAGCTTTCTACTGAAAGTAACTATCTTGTTTTCATGCTAGGGTTTCCTTTGCATTTTGAATGGAAAAGAAAGACAATTTTAAATAAATACATAATATTCAATTTCTCAATTAACTTTTAAATTTATAGTTTCAGTTGAAAGGAAACAACTAACTGATTTCATATAATTTTAAATACAAAAGATCAACAACTAATTTTTCTTTTCTTTCATAAAGTAAGAGCAATAAATACAGCTATGAAATAAACATGCTAATATTTCAGTAATTTAAAGAGAGAGAATGAGTACAAAAAAATACAGCTTTGATGGTTTCCTACTGGAATGCTGCTTAGAACTCTTATGTATCCAAGGGAAAAATAAATATCATCAAGGCTTTTCCACCCATCCGAAGACCTACTGGTCTCCCATGTTTCTTCAACTAAAGAAACCTATCCCTTCACAAGGGTAATCAACAAGGATCAAAATTAACATCATGCCTCTGAGCCTAGTGTCAAGGACCTATACCACCTGATCAATCCTTCACTATGGGTAACTCCCAACTAGAAAGATCACTCTAACCAACGGTATGTCTAGTACTTGATAGCTGACAAATGCTTAATCTAGCATTGTACCTTGGCAAAGGATTTTTAACATTACTGGTACTCCTGTGCCATTAGCACTCTCACCCTTTCTCGACATGATTACATTTATCTCAAGGTTTTAATTACAATGACTAGTTTGTTTATCATTTCCTCTTAGTTCAAGGTTATATCTTAACCATAAAGTTTTATACATAAAAAGAGACTAAATCGGTATTGAGGATTTTTAAGACTTAAAAATTTATACATCCCTTAAAGGACTCGGTGAGCAAAGGAATTGCACTAGACCAGCTTCTAAATCAGAGAGAGAGAGAGAGAAGATTTCGGCTTAATTAGGAAAAATAAGCTTTTCAGGTAATTTTCATATAGCTCACTCTGTATCCAGTTTCATAAGTATGTCATTGATAGAGAATATTTGAATGCAAGAAAAGAAAAAGGTTCAGGTTCACATAAAGAAAATAAAATTAATAGGCTGACCCCATAAGGTAATATACATAAGGTAATATAAGACTCGATTTCTCTATTTTCAGAAAAACAAGTAAGATTTAAGAGTTTAATTTTCTATGCAAAAGGTGTTCACAAAGAAGGATTCATCATTTCCTTTACATTGAAGTATTTAAATGCTTTACTTTCCTGAAAATTAAGATCCAACAACTCGAAAAGATCCAAACTCTCTTTTCCTCAAATGAACAGGTCTAAGCTACGAAGCCACCCAAAATCTTTCTGACCACGAGAGATGAAGACGACAAACTCAAGAAATAGAACCACCTCCCAAAAGATTGAAGATGTGAAATATTTACCAGACCCAATCGCATATAGCTTCAACAAAGGATAATCAAGAATGACAATTAATGAAGACGCCAACAAGAATGGAGAAGAGATGGAAAAATGAAGTATAGAACTAGTGAATGAGGCTATGGTGAATATTTCCCAAAAATTGGTAAGAGAGAATTTGAGCTACGACAGATGATTTATTTGAGAGTGGAGCAAGACTAACTTAATGATAGAGCAAACAAGAATGTCATTTTCGAAGAATGCACTCCATATGATCGCCCAAGAAAACTAGAGAGAGAGGAATGAAGAAACTCGAAAAGAAAGTCGAAAGACTAAATTATATGGTTCAAACCATCAGCCAAGAAACCTGTCAATTGCCCATGATATTGGATGTTGCAAACATGAGAGGGTAGCAAGCAGACATGAGTTACCACCTCCAAAATCACCGACTCCCAATTTTCAATTCAATTAATTTTCAATTTTAAGCCTTACTTATGTTTTCATATTTAGATCAATGGCATTAGAATTATAGCCATTATTGTTAATTTAATATTTTATAACCATTGCAATCTCCTAAGATATATTTTGAGAATTGGTTTGGTCAACTCCAAAAGGAGATTTTTAATAAATAATTTGAATTGACTTGTTTAGCAATAATTATATTAAATTACTTATGGCCAAGGCTATGACTTCAATGCAACTGTCTTACACTAACTCAAGGTTTGATGATAAAATTGATCCTTTGTTAACCACAACCTCTCCCTGATGATATTTCCCTTTCCCCTTGACTGTTGACGATCCTGTAACCACTTGAAAAAAATACTAGGGTTAGATCATTCACGACGTAAATATACATGTTTACATATAATCTCATCATCATATACATTTTTGCATATAAAAGAAAATCATTCACATTTATAGTTATGACATATAAAATAATTATTTTATCCTCAATTTCACATTCGCATGAAAAGCAATTACTTGCAACTAACATAACGACTATAGTTCTATTGTCATAAACATGTTTAAGTTAGAGGGGATGTAACAAATATCCTAACCTCCTCACCTGAGACTACCTCCAAGGCCCTTGTCTTATGGTGAATCCACTTTCCTTGATAGCTACCAACTCTAACTATTTTTAGTATAACATGCCATAGTGTTACTAGCTCAAGTCCAAATCATTGTGAATTGGATTGTGAAAGTCCCTCTCTTGACTTCCCTCAACGTCCATAGACCACTTGGTTGATTCTTCATCCTTCAAGAGCTTTTTTGTTGGCACACACTTCTCAAATTTGTATCCTAAATGGAAATTTTAGTCCTCTACCCATGAAAACCCATGGAAATTACATCTTCACCTTTCCTTCGAGTCCAAATTATCTTGGTAGAAACCTTTCTTAACCACCATAAAACTAACTCGACACCCAAACTCTCCTTCAAGAGCTCTACTCTTGGCACAAAATTCTTAAATTTATATCCTAAATGGAAATTTTAGTCCTCTACCCATTAAAACCCATGGAAATTACATCTTCACCTTTCCTTCAAGTCCAAATTATCTTGGTAGAAACCTTTCTTAACCACCATAAAACCAACTCAACACCCAAACTCTCAACCCTCATTAGCTTAGATTCAATACACATCACACCAAATGGACATGAACAACTCACCAACTTTACTCTCCATTTGGGGCATCCTCAATTATTCACTGCCTTCTTCCAACTTCTCCTACTCAAGGATCCAATTCTAGCATCCACTGAAAGACCTTGCCTACTACCAACCATGTTGTGTAGGCATCTTGGCACCTAACAACCTTAATGAAACCACACATCATAGACTAGGGAACCCCTTATGACTTACCAAATTCACACATTCCACCTTTGGCTTTGTGGATTCTTTTCATTGTGTTGATCTGATTTCCTATTGACTGGCCTAATGGCATGTCTGGCAACCATTCTTGTCCCTAAAAGTTCAACCCAAAAAGACCACCAACATATCCCCATGAATACACTTCTTATATATTATGATTACTCACTACTACATCAAGCTCCAATTTTGAAATACTTCCAAACCAATCATGATTATGACCTGGTGCACTTCCTTGAAGAAACCCACTCTAAATTGCATCATTCACACTCAATCTTCCAACCTCAATTTTCTATGCTACTTTCTTTCTTGTTATATTGTCTCATGGCATGCCTTGTGCCCAATCTTTCCCACAAAACTATAACCCAAAGCAACAACCAACCTCTCTCAACAAATCTACCTCATGTTTTTGAAGCCTTCTTTGTATCACCCTTCTTCACCAACACCTACACTCTAGTCAACTTGGCTCTACTTGCAACTTCCTCACACTCAACATCACCTCGAGATTCCCACAATATGCCTTATCAAATCCATTCAAAAATACCAATGTTGAGTCTCCAAGAATCTTCTTCAATAATGGTTTCTTGATCTCATGATACTGTCCATTGCCTTGCACCTCGGCAACCAAGCCAACCTGTCACCCTATCAACCCAACTTTCTAGGAGTTCATCTACTCCAAGTAATCCACATCCAACATGGGAAAGGTACTTTATCTTCTCCCTTTCCTTTCCTTTGTGGCTCAACCACATCTCAATTTCACACCTTAGTCCTAGCTCACCACATCTAGTTACCCCTCGAATGCAACATTCCAGACATGGTCCTACAACATGAACATTGTGCATCTCCTCAACAAGATCACAAGTCCCTCATTACACTACAAGTGACCTTACATTTTTCTAAATGACATGACTCAACTCCACAACACACACACACACACACACACACATTCGTCTTACATGACTCTACACCCCAAAAATTTCAAGCTCTCATAATTTGCGACCCTACCAACTTCCTGACTTTCAAGGAAATCCCCCATCCCCTAAAAAGTTAGATCTTAGAGTGTGTTGGTTAATCTTAACCAATTGAAGCTAAAGGCTACTTAATAACTTCTAGCAAGAGAACATAACAGTGCCCTTAGCTCTTATCTAGTTGTGAATTCACCTTAGATCCCTATTGGTCATTTATTTCCTAATGCTTACTCGTAAATTCAATTTGATATGATTCTATCACATTCTTGTTACATCATTCTACGTCTTTAGAGTGACATCACCTTAGATCCCTATGGTCATATCATTGTTGTTCAAGACTATCATCCACCACAAGGTTCTTGATATCTACATGTATGAAATTATTAAAGAGTTTATTGACCTATCTAGCATACTTAAAGAACCCATAGTATATATGGATATATATGCATTTTAACATTTAAACATGCATAGAAACCATGCCATACCATATTAGGAGAAGGAAATTTTTATAACTTTAAACAATATTGCATAGTATGTTAAATATTATTAACATAGATTTTAATACATCTATTATATTAACTTCTTCTAAACTATATGATATTCATTCTTTTGATAATTAAAAATATATTATTTAGCAAAATATTTTATTATATAAATATATTAAATTTAATTATATTATCATTTGTAAATTAATTAAATATTAATTTCTATTTAAATTATCAATTATATAAAAATATTAATATAATTTTTTATTAATTTACAATGAAAATATTTTCTTTTCATTATAATTTATTCAGATAGATAATTAAATAGTGAATTATAGAGTTGGAATTAATAATAAATAATGTAAAGATATAATAATAAATGAATAATTAAACTAAAATTAGGTATTCATATTTAATTTTAAATAATGATGAAATATATTATTCAAGATGCTAGAAATTTATTTGTCAAATAATTTAAATATTAGGATCTTGTTTAGATTTAAGTTCTTTAGTATTTGTAAATATATTAAATTTTGTTTTGGTTTAAATACATGCTTGCAAAATTAATCTTTACACTTTGTAGAATTGATTAAGTGTGCAAAATTAAACTTAGATCAATGGAGATAAATTAGTAATCAAATGTTGAATTATTAAATTTGCCTCACCTCATTGTACCTAGATGTTTGAAGTGAGATTATGTCTATAGACACCATTTAGGAGCTTGTTACACATGGATTTATTCTCTTATAATCAAGATCATGCGTGGACTAATTCAGTGGCTTTGAATAATTATTTAAGGCAACCGGAAAGTATGTAGTATGCCTAGAATGATGTGGCTACTGAATGCTCTCATGATTGTCCTAGGTAATCAAAATGAATTATGATTAGTCCTTGGATACATCATGCTAATGTGCAATTTGAAATTGTCTTTTAGTTTACATATAATGACTAGTAAGGGAGGGAAACAATGGCACACATTAAAAAAAAATGAACTATAAGAAAAGTACATTCAAATACACACAACTATCACACACATTTCAAAGGGATGAAAAGGTTGAGAAAATCAATATTTTTTGATAGAATGATCTCACAAACTTATTTTTATGTAAAAGAGTTTGAGAAGCCCTATAAATTTATGATACAATATAGATATTTTTTGAAATTTTAAGGTTCCCTTTCAAGATTGCACTTTTAAATATCCATTACATAATTTTTTTTAATGTTTATTTTAAATTAGTGAACTCTTTCATTGGTACTAAGATTCCTTTAGTAATTATTCAATCTATATAAATTATTCTTCCATTTATTTAAATTCAAATACTGACCAATTTATTGGTGTTCTAAAAGATTTTCCATTTAAGGTTGGATATGGAGCCATTCTAAGTAATGTCTAATGACTATTATTATAGGAAAAAACTACCAAAGTCAATAAATTTTCCCATTGAATTTGAAGGTTGCTAAACAAGTGTATTGCCCTGGGTGCACAAAGGGGACAAGGAGCCAAAGTTGTAGCCATCTTCACGACGCAAACCATTGAATTGACATGCCCAATGATGAAATCACAGGAAACATCTATCACCTACACAAAATATCAAGAAGCCCACAACGTTTTGCTCAAGCCCATACATTTTCAACAATATCATAGTAGAAACAAGATACAATGCTCAGGCGGTGGAATCTAGCCCTCCTCACTACAAAATGTATTGATTGACTAATAAATGCAAGAACAACACACAACAAAGTGGCAGCGAGCCTTCCCAAAACCACCCAATAGAGGGTATCAACCTTAAGCACCAACAAATCTTGTACATTGCAGCAATAAACCCATAAGCCCTAGAGCCAAAGTTGCAACAAACAACTAAACTGTTGGCAATCATGGACATCTTTTTCCTTGTGGTAAACTCTAAGCTCATCTCCCACATTATACAAATGAAGAAAGATAGAAATAAGGCTATGTAGTAAAAAATTTAAGGAAAAGATTAAATATAATGTAGGATATAAGAATAGGCCTCCCTCTATAATTTTTAAGATTTCTTATAATCTTGAAAGACTCATGGTACTCCATGGATTCTCTTGCAATTTCAAATGGTATCTCGTCCTCACTATTCATGACTTTTTCTACATTTCCTTACCCGTGTTGTGCATATAAACTACGTGGTCTTTGCTCTCTACCCTCACCAATAGAGACTTGTAGGGTATCATATTTATGTTTTGAATGGAGTAGATAGTTCTTGGTAGGCAGGAGACTATGATTGTGACTACTAGTTGGGCAGGAGGACTTTTGAAAAAAGTAAAAACTTAACCGTGATAGTGATAACCATGACTAACATCACAAAATGGGAAAATAGAAACATAAGTAAGACTTTAACTGATGTGGAAAGTCTGAGCTCAGTGTGTGATGGTTAAGCCCAACCCTTAAATTCTAACATAATATCCCCAAGTTTTGGGTGTCAAAACAATGAATAGTCGTCGTCGCCTCCTCTCTTCCTGCAAGAAGAATTGGAAATCTAACAATTTCTTTATTTTTAAAATACACGAGATTATAGCTTATTCCAGACTAGAGACCTATTCCTCCTACTTGTATGAAGGTGCTATTATATTACAAAATTTAGAGCTTCTTAATCGGTGCTAACACTACTAGAAAGGTATTATATTTCTATTTAATCTTATAAACATTCGAATGCATACAAAGATACAATAGTTTAATAATCTCAATCGTATCTTTTAGCCAGAACGTTGAAACAAGGATACAGAAATGAAAATAACATATGCAGAATTATGTCGTGCATCTATTACGATACAATCTAACATTCATATAATTAGGAGTGGTATAGGTTTGCATCTGAGTATCGCTATCCTATTCTCACGTCCCAGGTCTCTTTGTGAGACTATGTGATCCCTAGATTTGAGAAATGGGAAACGATAGAAATGCATCAATATATGAGCATGGTTTAATATCAGACACACATAATTTTCAGACGTTACTCATAGCACATTAATATAACAAATATCAATTGCCTTATTTAGTAGAAATGTGAATATCAATCCATATGGTGTCATCGACGATGCTTTGAAATAGTTCACATGCAAGGTAGTGGAACCATTTTCCATTACTTTGCTATTACTTTCAGTTACTAACACCTTCTCACTACCATCTAGTGAATATCAAATGTCTGACATCGACTTGGATGTCAATTTTTGCATTGATTTTTTGTTGACGGAGGCTCTTTTCTCCACTATGACTATAGAACGCCTCTCGACGTAATAAGGTGATAATTTATGGTAGTAGTGAAAATGCATATTCAACGTATTTCTTTATTTATTTTTTTGTTTAGTTTAGAGCAAGTTTCTTAACATATCTATACAACTATAATGATGTATTTTTCTTATGGTTGGATTGCATGTGTAGCCTTGTTTGCACTTAACTCTATCCTCATTGTTTATCTATATACTTATGTGCATGTCATCCCAATCTAATTGAATTAGCTATCTAATTTTGATCATTGATATAATTTTGATACATGACCCAATCCTATCAAACATTAGATTCAACCTAACTATTTGGCGCAAGTCATATGTGAATTCATTTTCATAGCTATGGTCTTGATCCACTTAAATGCAAAAATAAAACCAAACATTTAGCTTACCAGCCCCATCTTAAACATTGGTCTCAAGTGGACTTAATACAAATTTCCACAATTTGGTGCTTATGTCTACCTATGAAAAGACTCTACATTTATTCTAATCACTAGGAAAAAATATCACACATCTACTATTTTCTTTATCTAGATTTGGAATCAACTATATGAAGGCATTCAGAGGAATGATGGTTCACATTTACATCCATCATATTTAATCATTCATCTTAGTGCATCACCTAGCAATCATCCTAGAATTCATGTGCATGTTTGAATCTTGTTATTTGTTAAGATATTTTTAAATATCATTAGCTTGACAAAAAAATTGGTTGTGATAGAGATCATTACTATATAGTAGTTTGGTAAATCTAAGAGTTCATAAGGTAGAATCGAAAGATCATTAGAAATCTTTTTTATAGATACAAATCAAGTTTTTAGGTGTGAATTAGATCCATAATAATGAAGTCAACCTAGCATAAAGGAAAAAGAATATTATAATTCTAATCCACATACATGACTTCCTAGGGAATCTCTAGATTCCATAGTGCATAGAGTAAAATAAAAATTAAGCAGTGTTAACTTGTACATTATGATTAATGTGAGCTAAATTGTAAAAATTCAATTTACTAGAATTTAGTAAATACAACTAAAAAATTCCACAAAAAGGAAGAGGAATTCATAACATACCTAGTAAACAAGCCAAGAGGTCTACTATCCTGAATGCTAGTGTAATGTGTTGCCATCCCAATCAGGAACTTTTATCCTACTTGTGGGTTGTCATCATAGAAATGCATTGACATCTTGTTTACATGTTGTTGTCCTTGAAACTTGTAAAATTAAATTATTCTAATCCTAGATTCTAAATTCTTTGCACAATAGGAGACAATAGGAAAAAACAACAATAAAGAGGAGGATACTAGATAATACAAAAATGATAAAAATAAATCCAAGGTAGATAAATTATCAAATGAAATGACAAAATGAATGAAAGAAGGAAAAGACACAAGAAAACCTTCATACTTGTATCTTGGACAAGAGATTTTTTTTTGTATTGCTTAGGACCTTGCCACAAATGGTCAAGCCCTTATTTTAGCATTTTAGCTTTCATGAGCAATCAATGATATAAAGGAAATAAAAAATGTGTACACGCCTATATCCTAATTAAAATCTATGAATACCATTCCTTGGTCTACAAGATGTGATAAAACAGTGTGTATGAAGTTGTCAAAGGAAATAGAGCATCCAACAAGTGCCAAAAACACTATAAGAGTTCAAAAATAAAATAAAAAGATGAGAATAAAATAGAAATCTCTAAACACAATCAACTCACACCAAAATAATCAAAACATATAAATATCAAAAGAAAGATATCCTCAAGAATGGAAGAGATCCAACAAGATTGACATTGGAATGTAGTGTGCTAAAAAGCCCTCAAAGTTCTCATAAAAATGTTGGTTACAATCACATCGGGAACTTAAACCAAGCGAGTGCTTGCAAGTGAGTACACAGTGAGCTTGAGATATTCAAATATTGAGTGTTAGATTCAAAATTAGAGCTAAATGGAAGATGAAGAGGCATACAATTCAAACCAGAAATTGGGATTCATCATAAGGCTATTGGGATTCATTCTAGGGAAATTGCAATATGTGCTTCACTAAATATTTGCATCCATCATATTTTATCATTCATCTTAGTGCATGTGAATCACCTAGCATACATGTACATGTTTGAAGCTTATTATTTGTTAAGATATTTTTAAATATCATTAGCTTGGAAAAAAATTGAGTGTGATAGAGATCATCAATGCATAGTAGTTTATTGAATCTAAGAGTTCATAAGATAGAATCCAAAGATTATTAGAAATAAAGTTTATAGATACAAAGCAAGTTCATAGGTGTGAATTAGATCCATAATAATGAATTCAATCTAATGTATAAAGAAAAGGAATATTATAATTTGTATTCACATACATGACCTCCTAGGGAATCTCTAGATTCCATAGTGCATAGTGTAAAATAAAAATTAAGCTATGTAAATAAGCCAAGAGGCCGGTATCAAGACATAATAACCCAGCCAAAATAACCCTGGACAAAATAACCTGACCAAAATAACCCAAGGACAAAATAACGCAGGCTCATAATAACCCATTGACAGAATAACCCGTGGTCAAAATAACCCATGGACAGAATAACCCATGGTCATTTTAGATCAAGCTAGTAAACTAGAAATGACATAAAATAAATTATAAATATGATTGTGAGGCACCATAGAGGCTATTTAGGTCATTTTTAGACCATATATCCATTATATACCCCTAAAATAGCCTTCAAACACCTTTAATATGCTTAAATAACCTATAAAATGGTAAATAATTATAAAAATAAAGGCAATTTCGTGGGAATAAGTTGATTATTTTGAAGACACATGGATTGGCAGACTAACTAGAAGAAGCAATAAACGATCACCCAAGTTTCCAAACACAATGTGGAACTACTATTCAACTACTCAAGATGATCTTCCCATAACCAATAATACTATTGAGAGATGGCACAAAGGATTTAGTGAATTGCTTCAAGCATCACATAGCTCAGTCTGGAAATTCATCAAAGTGGTGAAAAAAGAATAGAGTCTCCAAGAGAATAGAATAGAGAAATATATGGTTGGATACATTGGGCAACCAAGCAGGAAAAAATACCATGAACTCAAAGAAAGACTAAAAAGATTGTTTGATGGTTATGCCAACCATAACATTTTAGATTATATAAGAGGCATCGCTCATAATTTGACACTTTAATTGAAAATTTGAATAATAATGTTGTATTTTCTCTATATTCTTATGGGGATATTTTGTCCATGGGTTATTTTGACCATGGGCTATTTTGGCTTGGGTTATTATGACCCCAGGTTATTTTGTCCCTGGGTTATTGTGACCGGGTTATTGTCCAGGGTTATTTTGGCTGGGTTATTATGTCCCGTAACCAAGAGGCCTACTATCTTGAATGCTAGTGTGATGTGTTGTCATCCCAATTAGGCACTTTTATCCTACTTGTGGGTTTTCATCATAGAAATGTACTGGCATCTTTCTTACATGTTGTTGTCCCTAAAACTTGCAAAATTAAAGTATTCTATGCCTAGATTCTAAATTCTTTGCATAGGAGACAATAGGAAAGTGCAACAACAAAGAGGAGGATACTAGATAATACAAAAATTATAAAAATAAATCCAGCATAGACAAATCAAATCAAATGTCAAGATCAATGAAAGAAGGAAAAGACACAAGAAAACCTCCATTTATTTTAATGATTTAGAAACGTGTATCTTGGACAAGATATTTTATTTGGACTGCTTAGGATCTTGCCACAAATGGTTAAGCCATCATGTTAGCCTTTTATATTTCATGAGCAACCAATGATATAAAGGAAATAAAAATGTGTACGCACCTATCCTAAGTAAAATATATGAAAACCATTCCTAGGTCTACAAGAAGTGATAAACTAGTGTGTATAAAGTTATCAAAGGAAATAGAGAATCCAATAAGAGCCAACAACACTATAAGAGTTCAAAACTAAAATAAAGGGTTGATAATAAAATAGAAAGTTCTAAACACAATCACATCACACCAAAATATAATCAAAACATATAAATATCAAAAGCAAGATATCCTCAAGAATGGAAGAGATCCAATAATATTGACATTGGAATGCAATGTGCTCAAAAAAACCTTAAAGTGCTCATAAAAATATTGTTTACAATCACATCAGGAGATTAAACCAAGAGATTTCTTGCAAGTGAGTGTACATATTGAGCTTGAGATATTCAAATATTGAGTGTTAAATTCAAAATTAGAGATAAAATAGAATAGGAAGAGGCATACAATTCAAACTAGATGTTGGTGTCCTCTAATGGTTTAATAACTAAGCCCTTAGAGCTGTGACTTAGAGATTGGAAATTTGCACTAAGTAGTTGTCTTACTCATCATGAAGGTGCATTTCATTGTCAACCCAGGGACGTAAACTTGAAATGGGTCAGCATTGTATGTGCACTAGGATTCCATTGTAATCATCCATAAACTAGAAAAGAAACAGTATTGGAAATAAAATGCTGGAAAGAAATCAACTTAAACACTAAGCATCAATCAAAAACTACACTAAGCATCAATAACTCTAGACTGGAATTAAATGATAGAAATGGAAATTCCAGCAAACAAACAGGAAACTACTCTATTTGCCTTGGCTGCAGGAACAGTCACGAAACAAAATTTCAGTGATTGCATAAACAAACAGTTGTCAAAACTAAAACTAATTATAGAACAAAAAATAACTTTTAAACTAAATAGGTGGAATTCTCACCAAGTGGGCCCCCTTGAGTGAGTCTCCATTAAGCTAATTCAAATGTAGCAACTCAGAATACCATATTATTTCTTGAAAACATGATTACAACATCTCAGCGATATGATTGTATTACTAAAACTGGAAAATGCAAGTATAATCTCAAAACATCCAACCTTATGAAAAGGGGCATCTGACCATTATTTATAGAGAGAAAAACTTCTAGCTAACCCTAACTACCTAGGCAGTCAACTCCATCAAAATGGGAGGATGCCACTTATTGAAAGCATAGAAAAAGATGGAGGAAGTTATGAATGCACAAAATTTGGTCAAAGTAGACTTGCCCCAACGAGAATCTAGCACAACACACTCCCAAGATTTTCTCAACAAACAAATATGATAATTAAAAAGGTAGTTACAATCTTTTATTCGAACCAAGAATTTCCCTCCATTGGAAGTTTCCCTCCATTGAGAGTTTTCCCTCATTTGACTTCTTAATGACCACCTTTTTAATTTTCTTGGCAACTGACTAGCTGGCAGGAGTTCCTTCCACTTTACAAGCTTTGTTTGACATCAACATCTACTTAATGATATTAGCATACACAAACAATTGCATATCCAAAATTATCTTAAAGTAACATTCATTCAATCCACGTGTAAAATAAACAAAGATAATTCACATAGCATGTTAATGTCATTTAAATTCACAAGGATAAATTTATGCCCAAGGTCTATGGTTTTAAGGAAATAACATGAAAAATGCCAACAACCAAGTGCCAAAGTCTATGGTAACAATCAGCAAATAGATAATAAAACCCTATCAAAATTGAGCCATTAATTGGACTCATCATTCCCCTCAACTTAATATTTTGTTGGTCCTCCAACAAAGGGAGCACTATTATTTTTCCTAGTCAATGCTCTGAAGTCACCAACTGCCAACTGTCCCACATCAGTCTTTGCAATGTCTAAAATAGGACACCAATAGAATCCTTGCCTGTTCTCCAATTTGTTCCATCTTTTACTTTTTGTAGCTATGTCATACTGATAAAACCTGTAATCTAGCATAGGCCATAATAAAGTAGGAGGTTAAAATGTTAGTGGAAGCCAAAACTATTGTCTCATCCTTCCAACTTGTATGCATATGTCAACTCATTTACATGTTGCAGCATAGTTTTGCAAAGAGTGGGGTTCAACTTGTTTCAACTCATCTGTCAAACTGCTCCACCTCTATGATAAGTACCCCAGTACTGATTTCCTTGTAGTTCCAGCTACCTTCTCATATTCCTTGTAGGCTTCTTCTCTAACAAGCATGATCCTCCTATTGTAGCTTGGGTGATAAGAATTCTATAACATGTTTGGTAAATGTTTACAGGGTTACTAGATTCAACTCTGAGGGCCAAGGGAGTATGAAATTCTCTTTCCTTGTAAGTTCTAAACTGTTGCCCCCAACTAATTTCATTTTGAATATAGGACATAAAGGCTCTTAAATGGAGGTCTCCAATGTACAGTAATGGGTTCCAATCATGTTCATTAGACATAATATAATTATGTAGGTATAGTTCACACAACAAATTTTTAACTTCAGGAGGGGAAAACTAGTAGGCCTGGAAAAATTCATGAGGAGTTTCAATAGAAGGATTCAAACCTAAAATAATCCTTGATAGTTGAAAGGAAATATTTTGCTCCTTCAAATGCAGGGCATACACTGTAGGAGGAGTTATGCATACCAACATTCGAGGTACTAAAGCTACCACATTATCCACCTTTTCTTTCAAGGCATCAATTTCTACAATCTTTTCTTCAATTTCTATATTTTTATTTTTAATCTCATCCTGTAGCTTTCATTTATCCTTTTTCCATTCCTCCTCTTTTCTTTGCATCTGACTCCATAGGTTCAAAGCTAGATCATTCCATGAAAAGGAAAAAGGTTTATGTGTTCCTACCAAAATCTTCCTTTGCATCAATTCTTGTTGCTCAAATAACACTAGTTGTAGTGATTTTGTTTGTTCATCTTGCTCTGGCTGTAGGAATTCTAGATTCTCATCTTGCTCTTGACTCTAACCTACTCTGCAATAGTATCAAACTTTGCTAATCTTATATTTGCTTGTTCTTCAAAAATATATTTTTCTTCAACATTCACTTGCCCCATAGGGGATTATGTCTCCTCCCTAGATGTTCTTCTAAGTCTAGGGCTTCTCTTTGGAGGCATACTAGTGGTTGGCCTAGCTGGCTTTGATTTCTTAGGAGGGCTTTTACATTTTTCTTCAGTTGCAGGAAGAACAGTGTCATTAACCTTCTATTTTCTAGGGCTTGGTGTTATCTTCTCTTTTGTTTGCTTCATGGCCTTCCCTTTTCTCATTTTTGCCTCTTTCATTTTTTCTTGCTCTCTTCTAATGGCAGCCCTAGTTCGAATTGGGGTTTTGGGAAGAACATCAACATCAAGGTCTGACGATGAACTAGCTTCATCTAAATATTCTAACTCGAAAGAACCAATTTCTATAGCTTGTTTGGTTGCAGGAGGGTTTATGCTAGGGTTTTCACTAGAGGTTGAAGCTCTAGGAGTAGTTTCAACAACCCTCTCTCCCCTACTAACCCTACAAGGTTGAGACTGACCTCTAGGTTGCACATTTTCTGGTCTAAACTGATCAATGTTTACAAATTCCTCCCATGTCATATCAAACACCTCTTGCAAATATTTCTCTACTAAATTTTTTATTAAACAATGGTGAGAGACAAAATTATCCCTACCTTTTTGTGTTTCAACCACCATGATTTCCAGGAGGTGATACATCACATTGGGCATGTTCATTCTTCTCCCATGCCTCATATAGTTCAGGAGCTTGAAGTGCATAGAATGGAGGCACGAATGATGACCCTCACAAGTAATATACTTGACAATGCGTACGGCTACTTGTTTCCATGGCTCTGGTAGAGAAGTTCTCTTCATACCTTGCTTATCTACAACCAATGGAGGGTCACTAGGTTTAGTGAATTCAGCCCTAGCTGACCTCGCATCTCTGGTAGCAAGGTATGTCTCTCCATTGACAAGTAAACCTGTTACCCCTGCAATTCTCTCCTTAGTAGCAATCACCTCTAACCCTTTTACCATTGCCTTCCCCTCAGAGAATATATGTACAAATTCTAATGCAATGTCCTCATTGTAGATGTCAAGTTTCAAGAAATAATCTAGCTAGCCACAATTCATGAACTTAGCTAGAGAAAGTGCATCCTGCATTACCACATCGTGAACCATGGGTTCATTCCTAATTAGCTGACCTCCCATTGTTTCAGTTGCCCGCAATCAAACAAGCACTTCTGCTAAATTTCCTTTTCCTGCAATATCACTCTGAAAACCCTAATTTCTTCTTCCTGTAATTTTTTTTTAGTGTTGACACCAATGTCACGTAGCTCACCAATGTTGGTCTCCTCTAATGGTTTAATAACTAAGCCCTTAGAGTTGTGACTTATAGATTGGACATCTTCACTAAGTAGCTATCTTACTCATCATGAAGGTGCATTTCATTGTCAACTGAGGGATGTAAACTTGAAATGGGTCAGCACTATATGTGCACTAGGATTCCATTGTAATCATTCATAAACTAGAAAAGAAATAGTACTAGAAATAAAATTTTGGAAAGAAATCAACTTAAACACTGAGCATGAATCAATAACTACACTAAGCATCAATAATTGGATTAGAATTGAATGATAGAAATCGAAATACTAGCAAACATATAGGAAACAGAATTATCCCTACCTTTCTACGTTTTAGCCACCATGATTGCTAGGAGATGATACAACACATTGGGCACATTCATTTGTCTTCCATGCCTCATATGGTTCAAGAGCTTGAAGTGCATAGAATAGAGGCATGACTAGCGGCCCTCATAAGTAATATACTTGACAATGTGGATGGCTACTTGTTTCCATGGCTCTAGTAGAGAAGTTCTCTTCATACCTTTCTTATCTACAACCAATGGAGGGTCATTGGGTTCAATGAATTTAGCCCTAGTTGACCTCACATCTCTGGTAGCAGGGTACGACTCTCCATCGGTAGGTAAACCTGTTACCTCTGCAATTATCTCCTCAATAGCGATCACCTCTAACCCTTTTACCATTGCCTTCCCCTCAAAGAATTTCTATGCAAATTCTAGTGCAATGTCCTCATTGTAGCCGTCAAGTTTCAAGAAATAATCTAGCCATCCACAATTCTTGAACTTAGCCAGATAAAGCGCATCCTGCATTACCACATCATGAACTGTGGGTTCATTCCTAATTAGCTGACCTCCCATTGTTTCAACTACCTGCAATCAAACAAGCACTTTTGCTAAATTTCCTTTTCCTACAATCTCACTCTGAAAACCCCAATTTCTTCCTGCAATTCTTCCGTAGTGTTGATGACAATGTCATGTAGCTCACCAATTTACCTTTTTGGGTGACATTTAAGATTATGACTAAGGCAATAAAGAACCATAAATGAAAGGTATCATCAAGAAAACCGATGGCGGTTCAGTGTCCTATCACGTCACATGCAAGCTATCATTTCAACATTTCATTCAAATTAGCTTATTTCAAATTTACTGACATGGATGACACATGGACTTGTGAGTTTCCCCTCCCCCCAACCTAAATTAGAGCATGTTTCTGCACAAGTTGGGTGGTAATTATGATTTGACAAGGCATAGTACAATTATATGCTATGTGAAATATCAACATTAATTTAAAGTAACTAAATAAATGCACTAAAGATAATTAAGATATAACAAATCGTCATGCACATACTTGAAAATGTGGAGTATCTTTTGCAAGGAATGTGGAGGAAGTGTTGGTTACCTTTTAAAAGTACAGTTGAGCAATTAATGCAATGACGATGGAATGGAATGATGGCGAAGTGAAGTGATGGTGGAGTTATGGAAGAGAGAGAAGATGATGGATGGGTGGATGGATTTATTAATGAAGAAGTGGATTCCCATAAAAGTGGAAATATTTATTATGAAGTGATTGCATGCATACCTGGATTAGTCAGAAGGAGGGACACTAGGTCTGCTTCCTTCGGCTACAGGAAGTTTAGAGGTTTGGTGTTGAATATATTGTTGCATGAATTCTTCTCTGGAAGTTGGTTTATGATACAACCTTAAACAATGACCATTGACCAATAGCTTGAATCGGATAGCGTCAATGGTTGTGAGTTGTACAACACCATTGGGAAAGACTTTTGCAACTTCATACGGTCCCAACCATCTTGTTTGCAATTTTCCTGCATTATCTTGATACTTGGGGTCATATGCCCAATCACTTGGGTGGAACTTATTTTCCTTTATGTATCTATCATGCCATTTGACCCTCTGATTTTGCACTACCTCAGTATGATGTAGGGTTGTCTTTATCATCTCATCCAAAGCATTCAGCTGCATGATTTTGTCCTTTTGTGCCTCAGATATGTCTATCCCAAGATCCAATGCAATCCTAAGAGTTTTATACTCAAACTCAATAGGCATCATGGTTGTCTTCCCATACACTAATTCAAAAGGAGTGAAACATGTGGTTGTCTTCCAGGTGGTCCTATAGGCCCAACAACTTCTGGTAGTCTATTTTCCTAGTCTTTCCTACGAATAGACACTGTTTTGGCTAGAATTGCCTCAATTTCCCTATTTTGTCACCTCAACCTAGCCATTGGCCTGAGGGTGATAGGGGGAAAATTTCCTGTGCCTCACATTATATTCATTGACTAATGTTGTGACAAGGGTTGATGTAAATTGAGCCCCTTGATTTGTCACTATCTCCCTTGAAACCCCATACTGAGTGAAGATTTCCTCATAGAGGAATTATGCAACCTTATTATCTCTAGCATGCTTCATGGCTTTAACTTCAACCCACTTGGTCACATAGTCAGTGCAAACCAAGATGTAGGATTTTCCATTTGATGGAGGATCAATGGGGCCTACAAAATCAAGTCCCCATTTATCAAATGGAGTAATGACTACCTAGGGAGAGGCATCTCATCTGATTGAGTTTTCTGACTTATCCTCTGACATCTATCACACTTCGTAGTATATTTGTTTGCATCCTTATGAAGTGTGGGCTGGTAATATCATGTGTTAAGAATCTTCATTGATGTCCTCTTTACTGCAAAATTCCCTCCACAGGGTTCATTGTGACATGCATGTAGTATATCATATGTCTCATCTTCCCCTACACATCTCCTCATGACATGATCTGGTCTAGTGTAGAATAAACATCCTACAATCCATGAAAAATGATTTTTTTTCTCAATGAGCACCCTTCTCTCTTTTAGAGAGAAATGAGTAGGAACTCTCCCTGTAACCAAATAATTGGCTATATTAGCATACTAGGTTGTATGCACAATGATGGAAAACAAATGTTCATCAGGGAAAGAGTCATCAATGACTTGAGTATCCTCTGATGTAGTCAATCTAGAGAGAAAGTCTGCCACAATGTTTTCCTTCCCTAGTTTATCAACAATGGTGATGTCGAATTCTTGCATCAACAACAACCATCTTGGTAGCCTTCCTAAAATAAAAGGCTTATTCATGAGGTATCTTATGGATGCATGGTCTGTGTGAATAAAGATCTGATATCCTGTTATGTAATGTCTGAATTTGTTAAGGGCATAGATGACTGCTAACATCTCCTTCTCTATCACTATATAATTAAATTTAGCTCCTTGTAGGTTTTTGCTAACAAAATAGATTGCATTCTCAATTGCTTCTTCTTTCTCTCCCAAGATAGCTCCTATACCGTAGTCTAATGCATCTATATGAATGTGAAAATGAAGCTCCCAATTAGGGCCTTTGAGTACAGGAGCATGGGTTAAAGCTGCTTTCAAATTAGAGAAAGCTTTGTCACAGTCCTCTATCCATAGGAACTCAACATCTTTAGTTAGAATATTGTACAGTGGTGTTACTATTTTACTGAAATCTTTGATGAAACACCTATAGTATCCTGCATGCCTTAAGAAATTTCTGGCATCTTTTTTCTTTGTAGGGATAGGCAGATTGGTAATCACCTTGATCTTGGCAGGATCTACTTGAATTCCTTTGTGAGAGATGTAGTGGCCAAGGACTACTCCTTCATGTGTCATCATGAAGCATTTCTCACCTTTTAAGGACAAATTTTGGTCTTCACATCTCTATAAAACTTTCCTTATATTTTCTAATGCTTTTGTAAAATCAGTGCCATAGGTAGTAAAATCATCCATATAGATCTTCATGCAATCATGTGAGATATCTGAAAATATACTGACAATTGCTCTTTGAAAAGTTGTAGGTACATTGCATAAGCAAAATGGAAGTATTGAGTAGGCATAGGTCCCCCAAGGACAAGTAAAATTTGTCTTCTCTTGATCCTTAGGTGCAACATGTATCTGATTATAACCAGTGAATCCATCTAGAAAAGAAAAGTATTGCTTTCCTGCAAGTGAATCCAATACTTGATCTATGAAAGGAAAGAGGAAAATGATCCTTTTTGGTGGCAAATTTTAGCTCTTTGTAGTCAACACAAACTCTCCATTTTCCTCCCTTTTTGGGAACAA
Source organism: Sequoia sempervirens (assembly GCA_007258455.2). NCBI lineage: Eukaryota > Viridiplantae > Streptophyta > Pinopsida > Cupressales > Cupressaceae > Sequoia > Sequoia sempervirens. The sequence continues at coordinate 75,309 of VDFB02376854.1, forward strand.
TCACCAATGGAGACACACACTAGCTACCTGAGATAGGGTAAATAATTCCTGCATATAATATTTTTTGCAATTCCCCTTTGACTATCTCCCTCAATGTAGGATTGATTCTCCTTTGTGGCTGCCTTACTAGGGTGCAATCATTTTTTATATATATCCTATGAGTACAGAGCTTGGGGCCCAATCCTTTCATGTTATGGTAGACCCATGCAAATGCATGATAATGGGTCTTCAACAAGTTTGTCAGGGACAACCACTGTTGTCGACTCAACTTGCTATTAATATTTAGATATTTCCCTTCTGACACTTGCACTTGTGTGGTTAACTCAATCATAGTCGTTTCATTAATGCTTGGCATTTTTAGTTCATGTGGAAACAATGTATGAAGCATATCAACTACTGTAGGAAGTTCAGTTGTAGGAAGAGCAAGTAGAAGTGTCTTCACTAGACCAACAAAACCAGATGCATGAGAAGATGATGCTTCATGCACCTCACAATGGTTCTGAATTATGTTGGACAATACTTCATCTTCTTCTTGAAGTTGCATGAAAGGACTTCTACCTATCATTATGAATTGTGCCATTGAATTGACTTCCTCGGCCTCTTCTCCAACATGTGGCCATATGGGGTTATCCATATCATGGGATGGTTGAGCAGGAGGGCAGAGAACAAGATTTTTGGTGCTTTTCCCATCAGAAATAGTCATGTCCCCTGACCGAAACCCAATGTAAGCATATGTTGTTGCTAACCATAGCCTTCCTAGAATAATGGGATACCCTCCTAGTGTGGCTTTGGGAGAAAGGATCATGAAATCTGTTGGGTACTCCCAAGAGTCCAAAGTCTTCAACTATACCATTTGGTTTGACAGTGGAACTATCAGTAAGCCACAAGACAATAGGAGTAGGTCTCATGTTTGCAACATTTAGTTGTTGCAGGATATCCGTAGTCATCACATTTATTGTTGCTCCCAAGTCAATTAGAGCATTCTTTATTTGGATCCCATTTATAATAACTCCTACCACAGGACTACCTGGGTCAATGTATTTGGAAACAGTAACTTTCCCAAGCATGATATCTACCAGCTCTCCCACCACATGAATGGTAGTGGGGTCTTTCTTTTTCCTCCTTGGATTTTTTAGGCATGCTTCCTTGATTGATTTTCCATAGTGGGGACATCTTTTATGGCTTGAAACAAAAGTATCTTGACACATATGTGTTTCAACTGATCCAAAATGTCAAATGTTGTTTCCTCCTCTTTCTTTTGTTTAACAACTTCTAACCTTTGAGGAAATAGTGGATCTTGATTAGTTTGATGAACTGGTTCAAGATTTTTAGGCACACTTGGCTAAATAGGGACATCCTGATGCTCCTCTCCTTCCATAAGAAGCTCAATGATGATAGGGGTGAAAGGAGCTAGAAAAGTGGTTCCTGAACATAGATGGATGTCACTCACACTCACAACATATGCAACGAATTGATTAGGATATGCAAAGTAGATTGGTTGTTGTTCTGGTTTGTTATTTGGGTTAGATGTGGGTTGAGCTAGTAACTGAGTAGGTCTAGGTGTGCTAGAAGTTGAGCTAGTAGGAGGAGGCATGATAGTAGGTTGTTGAGGCTGAGAAGGTGGTTGCATGTAGCTAGTTGTTTGGTTTGGCCATTGCAGTCCTCACCTCCATTGGGATGTCTGCTACTAGTTTCCTCGACGTGGCTACCAATTCCCCTGGAATTACTGCCAATTCCCCTGAGATTGTTGCCATTGGGGTGGAGATTTTTGGTGATTAGGCCAAGTATTTTGAGGGTTATTCCAAGGCTGAGGTGGATATCCTCCATAGTTGGATGGGTATGGGGATTTCCATTGATTACCAAATGCATAAGAATTGAAATAAGGCCCAACAAAAGATAATGGATCTAGTGGCACACCTTGTCTTGGGGCCCATGGTCTCCATTGTGCAATGTAGTAGACTTGATCATCATCACCCTGGATTGGCTTGAACTCAGGTGGGATTTGCTTGCTATCAATGTTAGCTACCATTTTGCATCTGCAGTTTTTCTTTTTTTGTCTCCAATGAGGGCAATATTCTACCAACATTGTCTTTGCCTCCTCATTTTTCTTCTTTGCTTGAAGTGTATCCAGCTGAGTAGTTAGATTGTTTATGATGTCTTTCTTGAAATCTACCAACAAGTGAGTAATCTCCATCCTTTAAACTCCACTGGTGGATGATTTACCCATAGAGGATTGGTAACCTCTTCCTTTCTTTGAAGCTACCCTAGAATAGTTCTGACATATCTTCTTAATATCATCCCAAGAGACTTGGGTGATATCTCCTCCTCCCATCAGGTCCAAAGCATTAATGCAACTTTCATTGATTCCTCTAAGGAAGAGCAAATTTTGAGACTCTTCATTGAGTGTATGATGTAGAGATTTCTACAAGAAAAATAGAAACCTTGAAATGTAGTCCTCCAAACTCTCATCTTCCTTCTATTGCATCCTAAAGATGTCATCTCCTCTCATATCACTGCCCCTACAATACTCTTTGTACTTCTCAAGAAACTTTGTCTTCATGTCATCGCAAGTCTACACAGTATTCCTTCCTAAGCTCATAAACCATCTTAATGCAACTTTTTTCAAAGTAGTAGGAAATAACTTAAGCCTATGAGCATCAGTGGTATAGTCATAACTTCTATAGAGGATATCAAACTCAAACAAAGGGGTGTCAAGGTCTTCTATGACAAGGCCATAGAACTTAGGAAAAACTGAAGCAAGGATGTCCTTGAGGTTATCAACTTCATTCTGATGAGCAATAGGGAATGGAAAATATGGTTGGTTGGGTCTATTTTGGTTTGCATCACCCATGCCTGCTTGGTGGAGTTCCAAAGCAAATGGATTCTCAATCAGGTTTTGGTCTTCAAAGGAAGTTTCAGAACTAGTCAAATTGGGAAATGCATCAGCAAAAGGATGCACCTCTTCTTCTTCTTTGTCTCTTAGAAAATTTTGAAGATCTTCTAATTGAAATGGATCAGGGTCATTAGGAAGGAATCTCCCATAAGCATCTCTTCTCCTTCCTCTATGCATGTGGTATCAACTCAATATCAGCCAACTCACACAAAGAATTGGTGAAAGAATAGAAGGTCATTACTTTCCTAGATGAAGGGTATGCTAAGAACAAACTTCATAAATACTACAACAAGAAAGAAACTATCAATGACTCCAAAGAACTTCCTATTTTGACACCATCCTCGACAACGGTGCCAAAAATGTTGGCATCCTCTAATGGTTTAATAACTAAGCCCTTAGAGTCGTGACTTAGAGATTGGACATTTGCACTAAGTAACTATCTTACTCATCATGAAGGTGCATTTCATTTTCAACCCAAGGATGTAAACTTGAAATGGGTCAACACTATATGTGCACTAGGATTCCATTGCAATCATCCATAAACTAGAAAAGAAACAGTACTAGAAATAAAATGATAGAAAGAAATCAACTTAAACACCGAGCATGAATCAAAAAATACACTAAGCATCAATAACTGGACTAGAATTGAATGATAGAAATGGAAATTCCAGCAAACAAACAAGAAACTACTCTGTCTACCTTGGCTGCAGGAACAATCACAGAACAAATTTTCAATGGTTGCAGGAACAAACAGTTGCTGAAACTGAAACTAATTACGAAACAAAAAATAACTTTTAAACTAAATAGGTGGAATTCTCACCAAGTGGGGACCCTTGAGTGAGTCTCCCTTAAGCTAACTCAAATGCGGCAACTCAAAATATCATATTATTTTTTGAAAACATGATTACAACATCTCAACGATATGATTGTATTACTAAAACTAGAAAATTCAAGTACAATCTCAAAACATCCAACCTTATGAAAAGGGGCATTTGACCATTATTTATAGAGAGAAAAACTTCTAGCTAACCCTAACTACCTAGGTAGTCGACTCCATCAAAATGGGAGGATGCCACTTATTGAAAGCATAGAAAAAGATGGAGGAAGTTATGCATGCACCGAATTCGGTCAAAGCAGACTTGCCCCAAGGAGAATCTAGCACAACACATTCCCAAGATTTTCTCAACAAACAAATATGACCATTAAAAAGGTAGTTACAATATTTTATTTGAACTAATAATTTCCCTCCATTGGAAGTTTCCCTCCATTCAGAGTTTTCCCTCATTTGACTTCTTAATGACCACCTTTTTCATTTTCTTGGCAACCGACCAACTGGCAGGAGTTCCTTCCACTTTGCAAGCTTTATTTGACATCAGCATCTGCATAATGATATTAGCACGCACAAACAATTCCATATCCAAAATTATCTTAAAGTAACATCCATTCAATCCACATGTAAAATTAACATAGATAATTCACATAACATGTTAATGTCATTAAAAGTCACAAGGATAAACTTATGCCCAGGGTCTATGGTTTTAAGGAAATAACATGAAAATTTTCAACAACCAAGTGCCAAAGTCTATGGTAACAATTAGAAAATATATAATAAAACCCTATCAAAATTGAGCCATTAATTGGACTCATCACTAGAAATTGGGATTCATCTTAAGGCTATTGGGATTCATTCTAGGGTAATTGCAATGTGTGCTTCACTAAATATTTGCATCCCTCATTTTTGATAATTCATCTTAGTGCATATGAATCACCTAGTAATCATCATATAATAAATGAACATGTGCGAAGTGTTATGATAAGGTGACATTAACCTTGTAATCCTATGTCATTTGTATGTCTCTACATTCCTTAGAATGTGTTCTAGGGGACATGAGAGACAAATATTAAATTTTGGCATGTTGTAATTATATTTTAAAGAGAGTATTTCATTTTGGTGGAGGTTTCACATCAAATACAGATAAGGCATCTTTCCTAGGCATTCAAAATGGAATATAAAAGGTCTTAGATGGGGCGGCCAAGATTGGAGAAGAAAAGGTATCCATTGGTGTTCCATCAAGGAGCGGAAAGGTCATCAGAGCATTTAGAAAGAATGGAGTTGGATAGGCTATGGGCTAGGCACCCGTGTGGGAGTCTTGAATTTCCAATTAATATTTTATTATGTCTTTTGGTTGTCCAAGAAGAGGGGCATGGGATTTTTGCGGGTGGTTTTGTGCCTCTTGTTTTGATTTACCATTCATGGTTTTACCTCCCATAATTTCTATATATTAGAGCCATGGGATGGTAGTTTCATATCTAGTTCTTGTAGGTAATAGGGTGCTTCAAGATTGCTCTGAGATTAGTAGTGAAGTGTATTATTGTGTACTCTCATTGGAAGATTAATAATATACTTTCCCTCTTTGTAGGTTGGATTTCCAGAGTGGGTTGAATTATTTCATTTTGCTTCCTCAAAAATTTCTAGCATGAACATTAATGTAACATGCCAATTGTTCACGCAAGTAAATTTCCTAGGTTTTTACCCTTAAGTAAATAAACTATGTCTCATTCCCGTTGCAATAAAAAATTTCTTTTCCAAAAGAGGATATTTGAGCATATTTGACATAACATACTTCCATAGTATTGATTTCATTCTCAATATAACATAACACTTTTACAATTTTACAAATATAGTATTCAAGGATACATACATTGCTCAACTGAGCTTCATAGGAAATAGATACAAATGGTCCAGGAAAATTCCTTTTCAAATCTCAGTCACCAACTGATTAGGAGAAGCATCACTCAATCGCTTTTCCACCAACCACAGACTTAAATGCGGTCCCTCGCACATCTACCACATATTGTAAGATGGTCCTACCCTTTGACGAAGGGATTGGTAAGGTAACCTCATAACTATAGCCTTCCTAAGCTTAGTGTTGTGTCCTACATAACTAGAACTTGTAAACCCACTACAATCCTGGTCTAGAATGCATAAATGGAACATAGTGAATTGATAGTGCAACCAATGGCTAATTACACTACTTTGGCCAAAGTATTCTTCACTCAGTACTTCGAGTGAAAGTCATCCTATTCACATTCTAGCCTGATTTGACTTAAGACCATGAAATACTATGCATAGGTAATTCCCTTTTGTAGGAAATCTTTAACCCCAAAAACTACCTATTCTCTTTTCCCTAATCACAATGATATTCCTACCAAGTAAACATAAGTTATCCTCTTCATTAAACAATCTAATCCTAGGTATAACATATGAGCTTTCTAAGAATTTAAAGTAACTTCATTTCAAATAACTTCTTAAGTTATTCATGCTTTATCAATCCTAGTATATAATACTATCAATAACATCCACTCTTTAATATGGAGTATGTACAAATACTCATAAGGAAATCATAACAACAAGATTCTTTTCCTTTCCAATAAGCAAATAAATCTTTTCCTTATTATAGCAATTTAATGCATTTCACCAAAAAATACAATTAAAACATTCAATCTTTCCAAAAATAGATAAAACATAAAATGAATGGAATCACATGCATGATATAAGCTATACTCCAACTGACCAACTGGTTCCTTAGCTAAATCCACCCTATGAATTAGCTCTACAACTCTTTCCACTTCTCAATTCTTCTTCACAAAATTTCCTCACAATAACTCTCACACTATATGTCTCACAACTCTCCTCACAATTAAACTCTCAGCTCAAAACAATAATATCACAAATAAAAAGCAATGGAATGAGAATGCAAGTGAATGCATATCTAGGTAAACCCACAAAACTAGTTTACAATTCCATTGAGGAAGGAAAAAATGCATTTTCAAATGGAAAACACTTTAGGGGGTTTGCTAGAACTAGGAGGGTTTGCTAGAACCCCCTAAAGGATTCGATAGAACTAGGGGGGTTCGAGCAAACCCCCCTTTAATGGTTTTTTTTTTAAATTGCATTAAAGGGGGGTTCTAGCCCCACTTCTTCCCCTCTGGTACCAAAAATCTCCAGAATTTTTTCGTTCAAAGCTCGATTTGAGGATGAAAATGGAGACTTCATAGACCCAACTAGATGATGGTAGTCCTCAGAACGAGCTATCCAATGAATATAATTTTAATATGTTTTGGTTTTATTATGTATTTGTTTTTTTAGTTTGATTAAACATAGGTTTTTCACCGAAAATCAAGCTCTCTGTTCTGCCCATGTGGAAAAATAGCAGATTATCAAAAAAAATTGAAAAATATCAGTTCACTAGATATTGATGTCCTTGATCCAGTAAAAAGAAAAATTGAATTTCAATACATACAAAAAAATTTATGTTGTATATGGTCCACCTATGTCTGAATTGTAATTGGTTTGACTTCAAAACTTGATTAAGGAAAAAATATTCAATAAAACACTATGAAACCAAATGAAAGCTAGATAGTTACAAATCTAAATTTGAAAAATAGAATTTTATCCTTCATGGAAAAAAAGTTATGTTGTATATGGTGAGCATCACTCCTTAAAAATGGTGTTTACTAAAAACCTAGTTTTCAAAGGAGATGGAAAAAGAAGTGCACGATTCCAAAATTTTTGAAAAAAAAAATATTTAGAATCTACAGATAAAGTGTCACAAATCACTAGTTTGCATCATCTTCAAATTCCTCATGGTTTAGCCGCTATAGGTGCTCGAAAGTGAAGATTTAGTTAGAAAAAATTAGTTCAGTGTCCAGTTTGGCCAAAAATTGTAAACTAGTATTGTGGGATCACCCATTCCAAATGAGGAAAACCTATCCTCTATTTATACAATAATATGAGCCTTTGTTGCCTATAAACAAGCTTCTTATGTTGACACTTCTCAGCTCACTAGCTTGACTCAACAAACAAACAATAAAAGGTGGCAGAGTAATCCAATGCTTATCAAACACATATGTAGCCATGAGAATGAGTCGCCTCATTCCTCAAGACAACAAGAAAGATATTAAGAAATGCAAGGCTATGGTCTCCTATAGGTCGACTAATTTGGCCAATTGCATCCTTGACTAATTCATATTTCCATATGCTTGAATTCATTGTAGGTTTAAGACTTCTAATCGACTTGCACCATTCATACTTTGGTGCCACCATTTTACCATGCTTCTTATTCTTTTGGTTGTTGTTTTACAGACTTAGTCAATGCTTATTTTTTGCATTTAGATAGCTTGGACTTTGTCTCAACTTTAAACGCTTAACATTTAACGAACGCTTAACATTTAACGTTATCCTTATTCAAGCGCTTTGTTGTGATGTCATTACTTTGCTAGCACATATGAATAGTCACTCACAACCCATGTAATATGTGCAACTCATAAAAAAGTTATATTCACTATAGTTTGCAATACACACACTTTATCATTATCTTTGCTTTGAATGCAAAGTTTACATGCACAGATTATATATTATCCATGCACTATAATATGCAAAACTTATATGCATGAGTTTTATATATTAACAATATGCTATAATATGAAGCACCATATATTCTTCAAATCAACACATAATACACACACATATATATACACACACATATTCTCTATAGCATAAATGCTATATATATAATTTATATATATACATATTCGCTATAGCATGAATGCTAGTGTGTGTGTGTGTATATATATATATATATATGAATATAATATATACTCATTGACAAATGAGTTCATTTAAATAAATCATTCGATATTCGAATGCATATAACCATGTTATCATTTCCATAAAAAATATCATATGTATATCTACACAGATGATATTTTTTATGGAAATGATGACATAGTTATACACATTCGATATATGAACTCATTTGTCAATGAGTATATATTCATATATATTTATATATATATATACACAAATTGTATGCATATATGTCTATCGATAAGTTAGAAAATATATGTGATTGATTGTATAAGCGAATGTATATATATATATATATATATATATATATATATATATATATATATATATATATGAGATATTTACATATATACATATATATAAACATATTGATATATTCATATGTGTTAACATGATAGAATGTCCATACGAGTATGTCAATATAAATATATATATATATATACATACATGTCTTATTGTCCATTCGATACCCCCATTCCCATAAGCAATCCGTCCATGAGCATGTGTAGGTATGTCTACCTATGTATACTTATGTACGTATTAACTCATGTGTATGGGTTATCGTCGACATGTATCTGTATACATATATATAAATTTCACGTATACATATCTCATCAATTGAATATAGTCAAACCAGGAAGAATTCACATGCACCAAACACTTATCACAAACCAAGAATGCTCACAACATAAATCATGATCTTTTCTAATTCAAACATGACCAAAGATGACTTACCCATTTCCCGAAACTATGAATTGACTTAACCATTCTATAAGTGAGTGTGTGAAAGCTCAGTTAGGTTTCATTTAAAGGTTACTCGACCAAGTCCTTCTCCTAAGCGATACTTACCCTCTCTTCTGGAGGATTAATCATGTACTTGCATTCAACTCAACACATTTTCATTAGTAGTCAGCCATTCATCAAAACAATCATTTGCATTATTCATTTCATAGTCAGAATCAACATTCTTTCCTCATATTCATCTCATAATAAACATCAAATGAAATTAATATTCATTCATTATTTTTTCAATGATTCAGATAAACAAAGTACAAACACATGTATTTCAATCAAGGTTACAGATACATTCATATATTCAGTATTTAACCAATCATAGTAATAGTAAATAGGTAAACACACAACGGGATGTAACAATTAAAATCACAAAATTAAAAAACCCTCAACAGAAAAGCACATAAACAACTCTGCATATCAAATGAAAACCCCTTTTTGCAAGGAAAACTCTTAGAAACCTGTCAATGAATACCCCTTTTCACAATGAATACTTTTTCAATTCTTCACAATCCCTTGGCAAAATGACAAAAAAACATATATTTCTGGTAGATATACATACTTGCTAGCTAGCTGCCCATGCCTATCACATGCATTTTTGTAGGGAGAATGGCTGCTCTGCTTCGGCCTTTGAATGCCTACAACTCCCTTTTGAGCTCCCCAACAACCTCCAAAATGCAAATGTCAAAAATGGAGACATTTGGGGCTTTTTTGGCTTTCAAAATAGACAATTTTAAAACTTGCCACGTGATGCCACATTTTTCCGGCAACGGGATAGTTGACAACACTCGAAATGACACACACCTAAATGTCCATCCGTTAGTTATCTTGTAATAATGCCATTGTATGGGGATAGGACATTATGTTATCATGTCTAAGACATGCGTTTTTGCAGGGAGATTAGCTTCTACCCCATTTGATAGCACCTTTAGATGCTTTTACTAATTTTATTTTATATATATATATATATATAATCAATATAAAAAACCACCAATCATAGAATGACACATATTTTGAAATAATTACTTTAATCCTTTTAAACAATCAATAAAGATAATATAACTAGGCTCCTAGTAACCTAAACTCCAAACAAGAGCTCTGAATACTCAACTACCCACAAAACAATATTAAACTTGATAAAACATTCCAACTGCATTTTGAAACTTCAGATATGAGGAAACCGACATTGACAGAACAAACTTGTTTGCTGCAAGTTTCCTTTCAACTGGTAAAGAAAACGCCCCAGAATATTTGCATGCATGGATGGAATCTTGTGTTATCCTAAACAGTCCATGAGAGAGTGATTAAAAGTATAACGGACTTGGAACAGAAAATATAGGCAGTCCAATACCTTTCCAACGTGCAGTTCAGGGGATGGCTCACGAGCAGGAAAATGGAGCCGAGGGGCTGCAAAAATTCATTGTTGGGGATTTGCCTACTGTCATGTACATTCCAAACTTCATCACAGAGTCCGAGCAAAGTGATATATTGCATCAGGTTTAATGCTTCGTAATCAACAGCATTCATTGAATTTTATTAGCATACCAATTCTATAATTCTGATATTAAATAATTTATGATCGGTGGTATTTCAGATAAATACAGTTCCCATGTCAAAGTGGAAAACCTTGAAAAATCGGAGGCTTCAAAACTGGGGTATGCTTAGATTTCTCATTGTTTATCTTTCTTTAATTATTTATTTGAGATTCATGCTTTGCATGAGGCCCTTAGGGTTTCGAGGATGTGAAAATTCACTTAGTTTATCATGGGAATTGTGAAGTTTATGGAGTTACAACTAATATCTGAATAATTTTGAACTATGACTTTGGTTCGTTTGTTTTTTGAAACAATTGATCTGCAATATTATCACGGTTAATCTTTTTATATGTATGTTGTATGGTGTAGAATCCATTGTTATCAGTTATGCTAGTTCACTGGGTTTCTCCATTGTAAATGTGCGCTGAGGAGGAAAAGGGAAAATTCTATAGGCAATTTTTAGTGAAATTTTCAACAAAGAAGTTTATCGATCAATAGAATTCTGCAAAAAATTAGGTAACTTTTAATGTGAAATTTACATAAAATTATCAGATTCACCAAAATTTATAAGTACTACTAGCAGCTCTACCTTTCCTAAAACATTAGATGAGCCTGAAACACTTCGGATAGAAATATTTGGCAACTAATCTATTGTTACTAAAAATCATTTATTTGTTCAATTTTTTTCTGGTACTGAAAAGGCATTCTTGGAGTTGATGAACAGGTGTTGTTGTGCATGAGAAGGGTCTTTTGCCACAAGCCTGTAAGTATAACATTCTTATTTCTGATAACATATTATTGTAAATTCATACGATTAAATCCCATGGAAATGAGTTAGTTTAAATGATCAGTATCTGTTATTTTCCAGTTCCTGGTAACCAGTAGAGTCCTGCCACAATCATCTAGTCAAATAGGTCCTATGTAGCATTTGTGGTCTTCTTTACTATTTAATACTATAAAAGCACCTCAACAGCATTCATCCTGACAACGGATCACTTGAGTGGTCCAAGACGTCAATGGAAAAATAATTTTGCATATGGTTTTTAACCAAAAAAAGAAATTCTCAATACTGGGCTTGTTTGTGCAAATAACTGGATTTTTTTACAAATTACAATTACAAATAACTGTTGTCATAAACTTAAATGGAAATCGTAATGTAGGATTTTCAATATCAATAGCTGCTCTCTTCTTGTACTCTGTGGTATAGAAATTTCTTCAGAGTATGGAATTGTTATTTTATATTTTCTAACAATTTTCATAAAAAAACAGAACTCATAAAAACTTGTTGGCTGTGACTCCAATGATTCCCTACCTCCTACCTCCCCCAAGTCCCTAACTGGACAAACAACTAAGGCATTACTTTACAGAGCTTTTGCAATGTTTAGCCCAACTTGCAAAATAAAGACAACAACGTTCTACTGAACTCAGCAATTTGATGCATTCATACTGGCTTTCTAATTGCCTGCTATTGATCATTAGTGCACTCTAAATGCTAAACATTTGAAAATAACTAAACAGGTTAGAAATAAAAAAACAGAATAATCTAGTTGATAAATACACCCTTAAACATTCTCTTTGGCTTTAATTGGCTGTGATACCTGTAGAGATATTGATCCCCTTGAAGATATTGAGATAGTGTTAGATGTTGAATGCTCTTTTGGGGAATGCTAGAGTTTTGGAGCGAATTTCATCATTTTGGTTGCACTTCCAAGACAAAAACCCTGCCAAGTGTGAAGAGGTTAGACAAAAACCTAACCCCTTCTAGCAATATTCCTTCAATATCGTACAATTTTACTAACCTAATCTTCCATTTCTCCCTGTGTAGGCTTGAGTTTTATAAGCCCTAATTTATGTGCATTGAGGTTGTCTGGGAGAAGGTTTCATAATCAGATTCACACAAAATCCACCACAGCTAAGAGAGCATCATTGGACAGCGTGGGCAACCTGGGCGGCCAAGTTTGGGAAGCAATAGGCAATTCAGATCCAAGGGAATTGACACCAGTTTGGAGTACTTGCAAGTATCATTGAGAGATTGATTTTTAAGGTTAGATCTGAGCACAGACCATTTCAGATTGAGTGTTGCATGCCTCAATCCTACACTGTGGAAGGCGAGTTCTCATCACCATTGGGTGATTTTGCCATTATACATCTAGGTTCTCTTCCCAGGAGTAACATCAGATCAAATTCCAAGGGAATCAGGTCTAGGATCACCATCGTTCATCAGAGATCTTCCATCAGCAATAACTCTGTACTCTCATGCTCAAACTTTAATGCATTTGTGACTGTTTATTATTGGCTATTTGTAAACAGCGTGTGATATCTAAGTTATCATTTTATTTTTTGTGTGAATGGTGAAAGTTTAAGCTCCAGTTTGCACTTATATCATTAATAGATAGGTTGCAGATCTAGGTCTTTTATGTATCAGAATAGGTCTGATTGAAAAACACAAGGGTAAAACCCTGAGAATTATAACTTAGACACTGTTTTTCTTGAGTTAATGTTGTTTCACTTAAAACCCTAGCTCTGAAACTGGTTATGCAGTTTGTTAACCCTAAGGGTCATAACAGAATAGAGACAAAGTCAATACAACATTTACAACTATCAATGGCCATGGGTGTTGTAGTCACCATGTGCACAGTAGGGACTAGCATTGACATCGAAAGTTGTGTGCTCGTAATGTTTGATTGAGAATTTGTTGTGTTTGTAAAAACAAAAGTGTAGGATGGGACATTGTTCTGTACAATGTGCACCAATCCTCTAAAAAATTCTAGAGATTGAGGTTTTGATATCAGCATGCTACGAATGGCATCCATGACATGCACCATGTTAGCGAGGGTGTCCTTGGCTGGAAACTCTTGAAAATGGTGTAAATGCTGATCTAAGTGTTGTATCCAAGAAAGAGGAACTTGGAGAGGAACCTCATGATTGAAGCCCCCACCCACAGGAGAAGTGCAAGATGGGGAAGCAGGATCTAGAGTGATTGTGGGAGAGGATTGAGGCATGCCAATAGTGAATTGTTTACTAGAAATGTTAAGATAGTGTGGATTGGTGTAGCAAAGGGTGATGATTGTGACATGTCATAGTTGTGAAGGCTCCTTCAAACTACTTTACCTAAATGGAGAGACTTTGTGAAACTCATAAACGAGTCCACAACACATAGTCTAAACTACCCTTCAACTAGCGAAGGAAGAAGTCTTGTGAAATTTTTTGTTTTCTGTCTTTGAATGCAAAAGGTTTTTGTGTTGGAAAGTCAGGTTCAACAAAATGTGGTTAACTATTACAAAGGAATATAAGTCTTCCTTGAGATTAAATCTCCTACAATACACTGGGATGAATCAACAGTTCTTAAACTACTGAAACTATTCGATTATCCTTTTTACATAAATAAAATTTATAACTAAATAGCAAGTTACAAACTTATAATGTCAAATGTTCAACATATTACAAATCGGTGAAAATATTTCTCTTTTGGAGATGAATTACAAAACTATTTTAACAGAACTGAAAAATGCTAATTTTGAAGAACCTGTGGTAACTTTCTGGAAGCCTCTACCTTGGACACCAATACGTTATGTAGACATCCTTGTGTCGCATTGTTGTCCAGCTCAGACGCGTGACAAAAATTATGAACAAGTCTTGATCAAACCCCTATATGCACAAAATGAAAATAACGAGTTCACAATGCTCATAGGGTATTCAAAATGACAAAATAGTATTGTGTAAAGAACCCTAGTTCTTCCAATCTTGAAACTCTGTACTTCTGATGAGGGTTTTCTGAATTTTTTGTGTTTTTTCTGTATATTTGCCCTTTTTGTGCTTTTTTTAATGATATAATTGCCAGGCAAAAAATAAAATACAGGAAATGAAATATTAAACCCTACTGCAGCAATTAGATGATCTTTATTGATTCACTTTAAAAGCTTTTACATTAGGGCATACCCAGAATACAATCTTCTGATATTAAAAGATGCTGAAATCCTTATTCTGAAATTCTGCTGTAAATTTGATGAAGCACAAACTTGACCTCTAGATGAAGCCAACAGTTAAGCACCTTCAGCTAATATTTCACAACCTTAGCATGCTGTTGCAATGAAGCAGCTATGCTCTCCAATGTCGATACGTTGGCAGAAACCCTAGGGCTCCCTTCCCAAACGCCAAAGAGAAATCTTCAAACAAATATCAAATCCTAGATGATGAGAATGAGCTCTTAAGTTCCTTTTTATTTTTTTCTTGTGTGAGCTTAAACACTTTCCTGGCCCATGTGGGATAAAACTTTATAATATTAAAGTGACTTTATTATTATAAAGTTACTTTATAACTTTATAATAACATTAAAATATTTAATTAAATCACTTAAGTCACTTAAACTTTAATATCTCTTGAAATACTTATTCGATTGCTATGCTCCCTGAGCCAGGAGTCAACTCTCCCTGTTCTCCATGTGATCAAATGCCCGTCTAAAAATAGAAACCCTGAACAATGACTTACTATAAATAGTAAGTATGTGGAATTGAGTCAAACGAAGGTTGAGCTTGACCCAACACTGAACTCTAAAGGAGAGAAACCACTGTTCACTGCCAAAAGGGACCCTCTAACCAGACATATTAGCCTATGAGGGCCAGGAATAGGCTAAATCCACCGAACTCTAATGCTCGCGAAATCGGGGACATTACAGTCCGCCCTCCTTGAAATTGCTTGTCCCCAAGCAATCTCTACTACAAGGAAACCCAACTCCTCGGGAGGCCCAAAAGAAGAACTGTGAAGTGTCCCATACATCTCTAATTGTCTCCTGTAGCATCAACAAAAACACAACTGCGCAAGCTATCCCTGGATCCCAAACCCAAAATGAAGGTCTGTCGTGTCTACCTTCCTCCGACTTCTGCTGCGCTCTACTGCCCCCAACTTCACCATGCTGAAAGTGGTGAAGTAACCCAATGGGACCCATCCGATACTCAGTGCCAAACCTGTCACCACCTTGATCCCAATAAAATTTAAACTCACATCCATCTATCATGCAAAGATAGGAACATCTAGAAGCATCTGCCATACCAAATCTCTCTCTGTCCTCTGCTAAACACCCATGGATGTGATAATGAGTCAAACCACCATGCCAACTGACACCATAGTCACTCTGTAACATAGAAGTAGCAAACCCTGTCGGATACATAACTACATGATGGATAATTGATTGTTGTCCCTGCAAGTAATTCCCCACGAACAATTGAGTCGAGTACTTGCATCCGCTAATCCCGTCTTCTGAAGATGGCAAACTCCCATCCCACAATGGATGGTATAATCCCAGAGCCAATCCACAGTGATGCATCATCAAGTCCTCCACGTGTGGATCAAAAGAAAAATGATGAGCACTCCTCACTGTGTAGTTGCGATAGAATGCTCCAACCTCGGTGAATGGCTCATCACTAGCAATACTGGAACCAGGCAGTTGATCACTCTGACTCTGAGACACAACAAGCTGGCGTCCAAAATCAACTACATGGAATGAGGTAACAGATTTGCTCCTAGGAGAGGGAAACAAATCAACATGAGAGCCATACTCCCAACCAGATGATATTCTGTGAATCCCCTATGAAGATGATGGAGTAGCCTCGTGCACTAACACACAACTCTCAGGAGAATCCACCACTGCGACACAAGAGCTATCAATAATCTGTCCTGCATCATCTATCATGGTAATGACCACAGGAGAACCCGATGCAATGAGTGGTTCTCTACTACTCTCAATCAAATTACTCACTCCAACTGAGGCTACTGCACCTATATCCGTGATAGATGTAACCACATCCTCACTGCAACCCGTGGATGTCAAATCACGACCAATTGCCACTATAGGAAACTGTATTGTAACTGCAGCTGGTGGAGACTGTGCCAAACTCAACTCCACGGTAAGCTCCTCCAACCATGACTGTGACTCCTGAAGGGCCAATTGGGCGCTCTACAATGAGTCCAAAGTCACCTCAAGCTCACGAGTGAGCTCATCAACCTCTTCTTCCTTTCCCTTTACTGCATCATAACAAATATAATCCCACTCGAGAAGAAAGTCCCTATCAGCAAGTAGCTGCAAGTAATTATGTTTCATAATTCCAATAACTTCTCGGAGTGCATGGAACTCTATTAGGGAAAGGCCACTATCACCATGCTCATTTGAAATAAGAGTACTCCACCCATAGGTTGCCAACATCTGTCGAGCAACATCAAAATGCTCCAAAGCTGTAACAATCATATCATCACTAACCTTTAACTGCCCTGTCAGATGATGATACCCCTGTGACTCATCATTTCCACCCATGTCCACACTATAGTAAGAGGCTGAATCCTCATCACTCACCTCCTGATCAGCAGTATCATGTGTGCTATCATCAGTGCACACATCAACAGCTAAGATACTGCTGCTATGTACCACAAAGGTGGCTCAACTGGCAAAGTAGAAGCTACTGATGTGACAATATCTTCACACACTTCCACTTCCAATGTAACTATATCACCATCCAACTCCTGATCCTGGGATTCCATGTCAACATATGAACCTTCTAACTTATTTTCTAAGGTTTGATCTGGAAAATCAGACTCACCATGACATGAATCCACATCAAATACTGCACCATTAGTACCCAAACCTTGAGTGCCGTCTTGTGACAACTCAATAGAATCATTTTGCACATGTGCAAATCACCACTATCTCATGTTGTTGCAAAGTTTTATCACTGTTGTCATGAAAAATAGAATTGCTAGCAGTGTTGATCACAACTTCTGGAATGTTGTGAATATCATTCTGTGGCTCCACCATACTATCTTCTTGATGTAAAATTTCCTTATCAACCACCACTACATTTTCAACCCCATGTCCATTTGTAGGTTGAAGATCATGATCTACTAACTTATCACATTTTAAACCAAACTCATCATAGAGACCTTTGGTTACTTCCCCTATAGAGACCTCATGTTTTGACTCAGATTCTTCATGATTACTTTGCTGGTTGGTTTTTTTAGGTTCTAAATCCTCATAGGGTGCCCACATTATTCTATTCGCCTTGCCCTTAGGTCTCAAAAGGCAATCATGGTTTTCATCATAAGGCCCTTTGCAATAGAAACACAACTTCTTTTTGTTTTGCGGTGTCAGATCTTTGCGGGTAGGAGGTGAATTGGATCTTTTAGACCGTCCAAACTCTGAAAGTGTCTGCTCTAAACGCAACAATGATTGTTCAAATCTTTCCTCTGCCTGTTCATTACTAAACAATTGTGCCATGAAACCCATTTTCGTTGCTCAACTGAAAACAATCCCAATTGACTTGTGCACCAAAAGAATGCAATGTAAAGCTTATACGGATTCCAGTCAATACTTTAGTTCTGATTTACAATATTTCCCAAAGCACAATACGGAAATGCATATAACTATTCAGTTATAGCAATTGAGCAATTCTATAGACAATTGACATGCTAACCCCGAACCTCCTTAATAGCTAAAACTCATGCAACTTATACTGATAATCAGTTATAGCAATTGCACTCAACAGAGAGACTCAACAGTACATCATAAGATGATTGAGAGTATTTACAATGTTGATATATATGTATTGATTACCCCAAAATGATATACAATTTCATATGAATGCCCAACAACATCAAATTTTGCGCTACTTCAATTGAAGTCTCAACTATATTCATTCAAAGATATGTCAATACAAATCTATTCAGCCACCAAGTAAAGTGGATTAACAACTACAGAAATACAAATAATGAAGGAACCTAGAAAATGACAATATGATGATGTAGAAGACTCTTGTCTTCACACTCAGCTGCCGGCAACTAAACAACCTCATTATATGCAAACTCAGTGATCTATGTTGTGCCCTTCCAAACTCTTTGAAATACTAATTTATTATCAATTTGGAACCTGAATGCTGCTTGGAGCTGAATTCGTTGGTCTCTGATCAAGCAGATGTTGCGCCAACTATTACTGAGCTGCCAAGAAAATCACGATGACCAAGTATCGGGTCAATGAATGGTTTGCTTGTCTTTGGTAGCTGACTCTAACCGAAGCTGACGATCTTAGACTTGTGCAACACATAAAGATCTTCATTCATATTTTCCCAAATGACGTGTTGGTGCTTATAACTGTAGACGTCTTCTCCAATAAGACATTGTTAAGTTAGATCAAATCTGAGACTAATAGGATTCTGGAACTGTGAAAAGACTAAGGTCAAAAGCTTTATTTTGAACTTCAGATGCAAATTCGATTTCTGAATATTTCTCTGAGTATTGAATGTGCAGGGTGCAGATCATTTATTGATTTCGATGACTGCATATAGAGAAAGGTTTCTTATTTTATAAATATTGGAGAGACCCGTGTTCAAGAGACACGTCTCTTGAGAGGACGTGTCTCCATACTTGGAGACACGTCCACTCAAGGGACGTGTTCCTTTGAGCGCAGGGTTTCCTAACCAAAGGGACACGCCTCTTGAGAGGACGTGTCTCCACCCTTGGAGACACGTCTGCTCAAGGACGTGTTCCCTCCAGCATGCAGATTCCAGAACCACGCGTGATAACCAGTGTCAACAAGTACGCGCCCAGACACAGGGCGACAATGATTTCAGAGGTTTATCAATGCGTATATAGTTCATCATGTATTGAAATCGAATACTTATTTCCATAAATATTTATGAGAGATAGATCGAACAGAAACAATGATGATGCTAATAGCAATCATTGTTATATATATCAGACCTAAGCTATTCATCAACACTCCCTCTTAGCTTAGGGAAGATATTTCAACTCAAATAAGTGAAGATATCACCTTTACACGTGATATCAAAGATATGTTTTATCAAAGTTGTCAAGTCTCATGACACAACACATCTTCATTATGGTATGTGCACTAACATCAAGTCACATGATGTCTACCATAATTCATGGCATATCCATGGATATAAATATCCACCATGATTATCTCTTAAGGATCACAATGATCTACAAATGATATCAAGTCCCATGATATCAACCAAGGTGTCCAAGAGATACTATCATGACATGTCCATAGATATCAAGTCACATGATATCCTATCATGATAGATTATCATTGTAGAGTCGTCACTTTACAATGTCAAATACAAGTGTTCATTATTAAAAGATCGTCACCTTTCAATAATGTACACAGGGGGAGTAGGCCCATAAAGTCATGGAGTCACACACATGACAAAAGAGTTTACACATTCAAACATCTTTTTATATATATATATTAGTACAATTTGATAAACAATTTGAATTTCAAACATAATTAACAAATTACATTTCAACCATACCAAGTTTCTTCCTGAAGTGCTCTACCTTGATTCGGGAGAGAGGCTTGGTGAGAATGTCTGCAGTTTGATCATTTGTACTAATATACTCCAACTGAATTACTTTCCTTTCCACCATATCTCTTACATAATGATAGGGGATCTCAATGTGTTTAGATCTATCATGAAAGACAGGATTTACAGAGAGTTTGATACAACTCTGATTATCACAATGAATAATTGTAGGATTCAAGGGCTCACCAAAAATTCCCACAATCAATTTACGAAGCCAAACTGCTTCTCTTGCTCCCATTGAGGCTGCAATATATTCGGCTTCTGTTGAACTCTGTGCAACTGAAGATTGTTTTCTGCAAATCCAGGAGATCATAGCTGATCCTAAACTGAAGCAACATCCTGATGTGCTTTTTCGATCAGTTACATTTCCAGCCCAATCTGAATCAGAGTACCCGTGTAGATCTAGTTTATTCTTCTTGTAAAGAAGACCATATCCAATAGTGCCTTGAAGATATCTCAAAATATGTTTCACAGCCATTAAGTGAATTTCCTTAGGTTCACACATGAATTGACTGAGAACATTTACTGCATAGCAAATATCAGGTCGGGTGTTGACCAGATACATCAAGGATCCAATCATTTGCCTATATAGAGTTGGATCTGCATACTTGGATTCTGCTGCTGCTTCTTTCAACTTGTGTAGGTTAGTTTCCATAGGTGTAGACATGGGTCTACAGTCCAACATCCCAAATCTCTTTAGAATATCAACAGTATACTTTCCTTGATTTAAAATGATACCATCAGATTTCTGCCAGACTTCCAACCCCAAGAAGTAATGTAAAATGCCCAAGTCTTTCATATCAAATTCTGAAGTCAGGTCTTCCTTACATTGAGTAATAAGGTGATCTTCTCCTGTTATTAGAAGATCATCAACATATAAAATTAGAATTAACATATCACCTTTAATTACCTTAAAGTAGAGATTTGGATCTGCATCATTCTTTGAAAATCCTAGTCTTAGAAGATATTTGTCAATTCTTTCATACCAGGCTCTGGGAGCCTGTTTAAGTCCATATAGAGCTTTCTTCAATCTGCATACATGTGAGTCTGCATTATGTATCACAAAGCCTTCAGGTTGCTCTAAAAAGACTTCTTCTTCAATGGACCCATTCAGGAAGGCAGTTTTCACATCCATTTGATGGATCTTCCAGCCTTTAGCTGCAGCAATAGCTATTACTGCTCTCACAGAGGTGTACCGGGCAACAGGTGCAAAAGTTTCTTCGTAATCAATACCTTCCTTTTGAGAGAAACCTCTAGCAACAAAGCGTGCTTTGTGTTTCTCGATACTGCCATCAACAGCATGTTTGATTTTGAAGAGCCATTTGGAAGAGACAATAGATTTACCTTTAGGTCTAGGTACAATATCCCATACATCATTTTTTAAAATAGATTGATACTCCTCTGTCATGGCATTTTTCCATACTTGACACTTTAAGGCTTCCATAATGCTGGTTGGTTCTGAACTAATGATTTCATTCATTAAGGCAACATAGCTTGAGAATCTTTTGGGTATCTTACTTTCTCTAAAAGTTCCTTTGGGTGCTGTGCAATTCTCAGCTTCCTTAATCATCTTTCTAGCCCAAAGTGGTCTTTTCTTGTTGTTGTCATAAGGATTCACTTCTGGGATAGATTGGTTTTTATTTAAGATTTCTTCAGAATGCTCCCTCTGAATCTCAGGAGCAAGATCCTCTTCCATAACTTTAGTAGAATCTTGAATTTCTATGTCATTAGAACTCTTGGCCCTTTTGAAAGCAATGTCTTCCTCAAAAATGACATCTCTACTTAGTTCAATTTGATTCTGACCTGAGATGTAAATTCTGTAAGCTTTTGAGGTTTCACTATAGCCCACGAATATCCCTTTCTTTCCATTAGGATCTAATTTAGATCTCCTTTCTTTCGGTACATGAATGTAGACAGGGCAACCAAAGATCCTGAGGTGACTTATGTTAGGTTTTATACCAGTAAATGCTTCTTCAGGAGTTTTGTTGTCTAGATGAGAGTGGGGACATCTATTTTGAATGTAGACAGCTGTCCTAGAGGCTTCTGCCCAAAATGAAGTTTCTAAATTTTGATCAAACAACATTGCTCTAGCAGCTTCTACAATAGATCTGTTCTTTCTCTCCGCAACACCATTTTGTTGAGGATTGAAGGCTACAGTAAACTCCCTCTTAATCCCAGCATTTACACAAAATTCCTTAAAGATTTCTGAAGTGTATTCCTTCCCATTATCTGTTCTTAGAGTTTTGATTCTCTTCCCTGAAAAGTTTTCTGAAATAGCTTTGAATTCCTTAAATCTTTTAAGGACTTCTATAGACTCTTTACATTTAAGAAAATATATCCAAGTTTTTCTAGAGAAGTCATCTACAAATATTACATAATATAAAAAACCTGCCAATGAAGGTACCGACATAGGTCCACATAAGTCAGAATGAACCAGTTCTAAAATGTTTTTGGTTTTACTCAAACTGTTTTGGAAGGACCCCTTTGTATTCTTCCCTAGGGCACACCCTTTGCATGCTCCTTCATGAATAGGATTCAGTTTGGGTAATCCTGTTACTAATTTTTCTACAGAAGGTAGGGCACGAAAATGAATATGTCCTAGTCTTCGATGCCAAATTTCATTTGAATCAGAGGTCTCATGAATAAGGGCATGATTTATGTTAGTGCACAGCTTGTAGAGATATCCTTGTCTTATCCCTATAGTTTGAGCTTTCTTTATGGTGGAGTTCTTTGGCCACACTAGGACTTTTCCATCCATAAAGGTGACCCTATATCCGTTGTCTTCAAGAGCAGAAATGGATATGAGGTTCCTCTTTATTCCTGGTACAAGTAATACTCCAGTGAGTTGAAGAGAGAGGCCAGAATTCAGATTTATGGTGCAAGTTCCAACCCCCTTAACTGGATGTGCAGAATCATCCCCAATAGTTACTTCTTCTGTGGTTTCTTCTATCATAGTATCTAGGTGTTCTCGGAATCCTATGATGTGCCTTGAAGAACCGCTATCAATTACCCAATTATTGACTATGTTTGATACTTGACTTGATAATGCTGAGTAGAAAACAAATTTCTCAGAATCATGTTCTGTATTTGTCTTTTCCACTTTAGCAAAGGAAGCCTGTTGTTTTGTTCTATCAGGGCACTTGACAGCAAAGTGTCCGAACTGATCACATCTGAAACATTGTATTTGGGATATGTCTTTCCTTTTCTTGGAAGATCCCTTTCCATACGAATTCTTCTTTCTCTTGAAATCTTTCTTCTTGCCTTTCTTATGAGAATTTGTGTTTAGTACATGGATATCCTCATCTATAGGTTTCTGAAGTTTTCCTTTTGACATTAGTCTTGTTTCTTCCTGTAGGCAATCTATTCTCAGCCTATCAAATTTAGGGAGCTTAGATCTAGCACTTATACCTTGGACAAAAGACTCCCATGAGTTTGGTAGACCATCTAGAGCTATTAGGGTTAACTCCTTACTGTCAATTTGATGACCAATTGTTGACAGTTGATCTCTTAATTCAGTTATTCTCATGAAATATGAATTAACAGATTCTCCCTTGTTTATTTGAATATGATTAATTTGTCTCTTTAGAGCAAGGGTCCTACTGGTGTTGTTTATTTCAAAGGTGCTTTCAAGAGCTTTAAACATAAGGTATGCAGTCTCATGCTTAGACAGAATAGGTACTATATGGTCCCTCACAGCATCTACTATAATTTTCATGGTTTTCTCATTGTTCTCAATCCATTGAGATTTCTCCAGATCATCCTTAGGCTCTAACTGGTTTTCTTTCACAAATGAATCTAACTTGTTTTCTCTAAGAATCAACATGATTCTAAATTTCCATGATGTGAAATTGTCTGCTCCTGCAAGGCGATCTTCAAATCTGATCACACTTGACATTGTGAAGAAATTTCGATTCTGAAGAATGCGAATTTTTTTCTGAGCAGATTGGAATTCAGATTTGTTTTGTATTTACTCAACGTGGCTCTGATACCATGTTAAGTTAGATCAAATCTGAGACTAATAGGATTCTGGAACTGTGAAAAGACTAAGGTCAGAAGCTTTATTTTGAACTTCAGATGCAAATTTGATTTCTGAATATTTCTCTGAGTATTGAATGTGCAGGGTGCAGATCATTTATTGATTTCGATGACTGCATATAGAGAAAGGTTTCTTATTTTATAAATATTGGAGAGACCCGTGTTCAAGAGACACGTCTCTTGAGAGGACGTGTCTCCATACTTGGAGACCCGTCCACTCAAGGGACGTGTTCCTTTGAGCGCAGGGTTTCCTAACCAAAGGGACACGCCTCTTGAGAGGACGTGTCTCCACCCTTGGAGACACGTCTGCTCAAGGACGTGTTCCCTCCAGCATGCAGATTCCAGAACCACGCGTGATAACCAGTGTCAACAAGTACGCGCCCAGACACAGGGCGACAATGATTTCAGAGGTTTATCAATGCGTATATAGTTCATCATGTATTGAAATCGAATACTTATTTCCAGAAATATTTATGAGAGATAGATCGAACAAAAACAATGATGATGCTAATAGCAATCATTGTTATATATATCAGACCTAAGCTATTCATCAACAGACATCAATGGTAGTATTTGTTTTGTCTTTAGCAGCTCCCTTGATGTGCCTTGCTTGGTGCGAATTCTGTGTAGGAGTACGTTGGAACTCTAAGCAGCTCCCAACTCCTTCTGCCTTTATCTTATCTGACTCAGATTTGTCCTTTATTGAATTCGTAGTCACCAAGTAGCTTCCAAAGATAAATCCATCTTTCTTTAACCTTTCAAAATATCATCTGACAAATGGGTGTGTCTATAAGGAGTTAGCAAATAATTGAATAATGGATTCATTCAATAGTTGTGTCTCTATTTTCTGAGAAATACAATTTTCCTTCAAGACAATAATTGATCTCAGCATAAACCGATTATTTAATTCCTCAGAAATATCAAAAATAAACTCAGAGCTCCAGCTGAGGTGATATCTTTACAGACAAACTCCCAACTGAGATGATTAAAATCTGTATATATATTCATCAAATTTGGTCTCCTTAATTTTCTCCAAATCTGTGAAAACCCCAAATTCTCAGAATTTTTTGTTTGTAATTGAAAACCCTTAATATTCTGAAACTTTTTTTTTTGCAAACCAACACAGGATGGCAGGTTTCAGGCTTTGATACCACTATAAAGAACCGTAGTTCTTCCAATCCTGAAACTCTGTACTTCTGATGAGGGTTTTCTGAATTTTTTGTGTTTTTCTATATATTTGCCCTTTTTGTGTTTTTTTAATAATATAATTGCCAGGGAAGAAATAAAATATAGGAAATGAAATATTGAACCCTACTGCAGCAATTAGATGATCTTTATTGATTCACTTTAAAAGCTTTTACATTAGGGCATACCCAGAATACAATCTTCTGATATTAAAAGATGTTGAAATCCTTATTCTGAAATTCTGCTATAAATCTGATGAAGCACAAACTTGACCTCTGGATGAAGCCAACAGTTAAGCACCTTTAGCTGATATTTCACAACCTCAACATGTTGTTGCAATGAAGCAGCTACGCTCTCCAATGCCGATACACTGGCAAAAACCCTAGGGCTCCCTTCCCAAACGCCAAAGAGAAATCTTCAAACAAATATCAAATCCTAGATGACGAGAATGAGCTCGTAAGTCCCTTTTTATTCTTTTCTTGTGTGAGCTCAAACACTTTCCTGGCCCATGTGGGATAAAACTTTATAATATTAAAGTGACTTTATTATTATAAAGTTACTTTATAACTTTATAATAACATTAAAATATTTAATTAAATCACTTAAGTCACTTAAACTTTAATATCTCTTGAAATACTTGTCTGATTGCTATGCCACCTGAGCCAGCAGTCAATTCTCCCTATTCTCCATGTGATCAGATGCCCGTCTAAAAATAGAAACCCTAAACAATGACTTACTATAACTAGTAAGTATGTGGAACTGAGTCAAACGAAGGCTGAGCTTGACCCAACACTGAACTCTGAAGGAGAGAAACCACTCACTGCCAAAAGGGACCCTCTAACCAAACATATTAGCCTACAAGGGCCAGGAATAGGCTAAATCCACCGAACTCTGATGCTCACAAAATCGGGGACATTACATATTGAAATTGATTCTCTAAATATCAAATTAAAAGAAGTGAAAAACTATAAGAGAAAACTAGAAAATATATCACCAAATTAAGTTTCTCCTTTTAAAACAAACCTTCCCACAAGAAACAACAAAGAAAATGTTTTTGGGTGGCTGTTTAAGGAGCTTGCCTCAGTTAAAGCCCCATTTTGATCCTCCAACCTCCACGACAACCAAGGTTTTTGAATAATATTGAGAAAATAAAGATATAAATGCTTTAAAGTAACAATGTAATTGACTATGATATAGAAAATTCCATCTATACTATGCTAACCCTTGAAATCTTCAAATGAAAGCATAAGATGATAAAATAAGGAACAACAAAACCTGAATAAGATCACCTAGAATTTCATTCAAAACCTCCAAGAAAGATGTTGCTTCAACCTTATTGTTCTTCGCAATCCCATGAAGATGATGATCAGAAATCTGCAAGAAACTAATATGTAGTATGATAAAGCTTTCTGGTTTGTAAAAGTGATAGAATTCTTCAATAGTTGCAAAGTTTGAGTGCTAGAGAGCAAAAATCAACTTCCTTCTTTCAAAAAGGGAAAGTTGGAAGGTTTTTGTTCAACCCGATTGTGTGCAGGAGCATTACTTCCGAATTATCCGTGGGAAGATAACACTCCAACAGTCACTAGAACCATGAATTTTCGTAGGACGCTAGCGCATCGTGTGAACATCTTCGTGTAGTGCTACCATCTGGAAAAGTTTGGATTTAGGAAGCCAGGAACATCATGAAATTACCAAAAATATGAGATTTAAGTGTTAGCATTTTGTAAATGAAGTGTTTTATATTAGAGGGCTAAAGTGAGGACACGATGCAATGTGAAATTGCAAGGTTATGCAATTTTTGACACTATAGTGCAAAGTTGAAATTTTCTCTCAAATAATCATTATAGCTAATTACCAAATCCCAAAAGTTAACATGGAATTTTGTGTTGAGTTTGACCAAATCCCAAAAAGATCAACTTGCTTGATACAAACTGGAGCAAAACTTTTTTGGGGGAGATTACACTTAAATTACACCAAAGAAAATGACAGTTACATTAGCTCAATAGAGTTACAATGAATACCTTACAAAGGCTAACATGCATTCTTACACTATACATGCATAACCAACACCTGAAAAGTAGTTAACAGTTCTCAGCTAACCTACACATTATGCTGTAGAACAGAGAGCAAGCCAAGTGACAGAACTAGCATTAAGAACACCAAGGGATCACCCTTCATCCTCGTGGAAGTCGGGATGTTCCTGACAGCCTGCAGTTTAACAAACAACAGAATAAGCTTTCTTTCGCCATAGAAGATAACCTTTAGAAGGGTACACATTCTTGAAGACATTACTAAATTTCACCTGTTTTTGGCTCAGAAAAAATGGAATGAATGTAGATCTAGCTTCATTTAGCAGTACTTTTAGTTGTCTTGTTGTGTTTGTACAACATTTTTTCTTTTTGTACTGTAGCTTGTTTGTAGGATTGTTTGTTTATAATATGTCTTTGTTGAGAACACATTAATATTTTATATATGGGTAAGGGAGTTTGTTAGTAATTAGCAGTTTATGCAGCTGACATATGGGTGTTTGGTGTAATTTTGTTTTTGATTAAGTTATTTTTGTATTTTTAAGTATTTGTATTTTAAAACTTAAGTATTAATTTTTATATATTATTTTAATAGCCATCTCTGAAATCTAGAAAACTGCATCCCTATGCTCCTTCCTCTGAAAACTCAGAGGAACACTATGCAAAATTAACATGAACAAAGCCAAATACATAGAAAACATGACTATACAGTAGAATCTAGATAACATATTGCAAACCCATGAGAATCTAGAAACTTGCTGTAGTCTATTGGACAACCTAAAATTTCATAGTTTGACAATTTCATCTGCATAAGCCTCTTTGGTAGCATCATTCATGAAAAGACAAGCACCCTTAAGGTCTGGAAAACAATTCTATTTGCTGCTTTGCAAAAATTTAGAAGAGTTTTTACCAGGAACAATTGGTCAATATTCATTTATCAAATACTGAGTTCTGAAGTGTTATCTTTCTGCAACAGCAATTACTCCATTCACTGCCTGATTGGTTATAGCATCTTATCTTAGTTATAATTTCTATTATCTTAGTTAAAACAGGCTAGAGGAGTAAATAGATAAAGCTGCTAAATTATATTGAAATATTCTTTTGGAGATACGGGTGCAGAGATGGGGTAAACTGGAGTTTTGTTGTGACATATAATGTTAATTTTAATTTACTATCATGTCTTCACATATGGTTAGGTAAGAAAGATGAGACTTAAGTCATGCAACTCTAAAACTAAGTACTTTGTGTCATCCATTTTGTTAAAGCTGGGACTTTCAGAATGCCAAATTTTATATAGAGAACTCCAATTCAAACCGGTCTGGCTCTTTATGCCAATACATAATTGCTTTTGCTGAGATCCTAATACCATCTTTACTTGGTAGACTCATATGGTATGGAAATTCTAAAAGACAGGAATTATGCTTTGAGAGGAAACAAAACCTGCTTCAAAAGACTCATAAGAAGTTTTAAATGAAACATCCATAGTGTCCATAGATGCAGGGGGAGAAATATGAAAGCTTGACCTAGCAAAACCTAGCAAAGTTATGGTAGTCACAAGGATAGAAGTTTGCAGGGTATAAAATTGAGTCGATGGAAACTCAAATAGTTGAAGTAGGTGGATAGGAAATGAATATAATTTTACTAGATCAGTGTAAATGCTAAAAATGTTTGGAGTTTGTTGCCGGGGTATACCAAATGGACTTGGAAATTTTTTTCGTTTTAGACTCTTGAGTATATATTCTTCCATAGTGGGAGAAGAATCTTTATTTCTTAAAAATGAAGTATACTCCACCTAAATAAGAGAATATCACATAATATATGAGTGGGCTGAAGTCAGACAGATGCAGTGTAATCTTGGGTTTCAATAGAAATGAAGCTTCTCATTTGATTATGATGGATGCATGTGATTATTCTTCAGTGTTATTTTTATTGTGGATAATTTTACAACTTAATCTTGTAATCCCTCTTTAGGTGGTATTAGAGCAAACTCAATACACTACTTCAGATTTGAGACAAAGGAAAAACAGGAACACTCAAATATACTGAACAGATAAACTTAATGGTAAAGAAGCTTTGGACTGATAAATATGTGAGGTACAACCTAAAACTGGCATACTTGGAGTCTATGTCACAACATTTGGCAAATTTCAAGCAAGAGTTTCAAATTTTTCCAAATTTCAAACATTTACATAAAATTTGTTATTTGGCAAAAAAATTGTACGAAAAAGCGTGTGTTTTTTCATTATAATATATTGTGGAAAAGTGTTATTTAAGGTTTTCGAAAACAATTTTTAGGGTTTTCGATCTATTTTTGTTATAAATCATTGTTTATGGATCATTCTAAGCACACAGACTGTTTATGGTTTATATTCTTTTTATGATGACTTTAAATCTATTTAGCAGTGTTAAACTATTTTGATAATTTTGTGGATATATTACTTATATTTTAAAAAAAAAAAAATCTATATAAGGTGAATTTAATGCCGAATTTTTTTCCGAATTTTCAACCCTTGCCGAATTTCATCCAAATTTTATTATTTCCAAATTTGAACTCAAATTTGAACCTTGTGACTTAGCTTGGAGTTGGTGCTTTTATCTGATAGAAAACTTAAAACTGGAATTTGTGAAGCAATAACCTGATCAGTCTTTATAATAATTGGCAATCCTCTATAAGAAGATGAATGCCTACACATTTTGCAGGCTGTTGTAAATTTTTAGTTGCATATTGCAACCCAGTCACTTTCTCTGTGTTGTTTTGTGGGCTCAACAATATTTGTACCTGCCATATATGTTGCTTCTTCATCTCTTTTTCAACTGTTACTACAAATTTGATGAAATTTTAAACTCATTAAATAGTTCTGAAACTGGCATATTCACTCCATTGAATCAATTATATGGAACACCTTATGCATTATCAATTACGAACAAGTCTATTATGGGGGATTTTTTCATTGTACATGGCCCATATATGGCCTTTTTCATTATTATTTATATCCACATAGTAGATTTACAATGTATGTCTCTCATTATTCAATAATTACATATATTTATTTTGCTGACTGGATATTTTATATTTATTATCACCCAATACATTGCATCGTTGTTTTTAATTAGATAAGTGGAAAAACGAGGGTCCTGACCCTTTACAAAAACTGCCCTAAGGCAAGACAAAATAGGCCCAAACCTGCCAGAAACAACAAACTAGAAAGGGGTTTTTGGAAGGGCCCCAACCCTCATACAAAAATACCGGCAAACAGAAACTGGCCAAACAGCACAGCTGGCCAAAAGAAACTACACAATACTATAACTAGATCTAGCAAGACGAACACCCTTAACCCAAGCATGGGACATAGAAACATGCTTTGGAAGAGCTTTCTTTCTTCTTTGAACCACTGTCCATGATAAACCATCATCCAAATTCACAGAATCAGGATAGGGAGGCAGGGAAACCCTCTTCAATTACAACCTTGGAGTAATGTGTGAAGAGGGGATCATCCAACCAAAGAGACCGAAAGGTGAGATATCCCAACACCAGCTGGAGGAGACCCAACAACACACACTCCAAAATAGGGGAAGATGCCAAAACAGGAGCTTCAGGCAACATAGGTGGAGGGACCACCTCCCCGGCAACAACAGAGGCTTAGGAGTCTCTGAATATGAATCAGGCACATCAACTGTAAAATTTTCATAAAGAGTATCCTTCTACCAAGAGGAAGATCTCGGGACCTTAATGCATGGGCAATTAGAAGCCAAATGACTTGTGGCAAGGCATCACCTGCAATGGAAGCGAATGTCTTCATAATAAGTTTCTGAATAGGTAGTAGTAGTTGAATTTTACATTTGTCCATTCCTATAGTTGCGTCCAAAAGTGGCCAAGGAACATTGAGTCCTGCATGATTGGATACAACAAACTTTGATGAATTGTAATGCTTCATTTTTTTAATTGCCCTTTTAATATGTAATATTCTTCTTTCTTTTGGGAATTAAGATTATTGTTTTTATCTAATTATGTAATGTCTTCATGGCAAGTTTGGTACGTAGCAAAAGAGGTATTTGTGCTTGCCAATTGTATCTGTAGTAGAATGGAAGGTCCACATTTTATCACCAACATTTTTTATGCCAATGTACTGTGTGACTTTGTGATTGTATCCTTGGAATACATGTCAATTTGTCTGCCATTGTATACATTCAAAATAACTATATATTGTAAATATCTATCATGAAGATGGAAACTCTTTCATGCCTCTCCTTCCATATTTGGTTCATACTTCAATCTACCATAGACCTTGAGAAATTTTGTGCCAACTAAATTATTTTCCATTCTTGAGATGAGAAACCATTCATATTCATGCCTAAAAATGGAAAATGGCTATAGGACAAGAAATTTTGTCGGCTTGTTTGCAACACCATGCACGTGAAGAGAAAAGATACAGCTGTTTGAATCTAGGATAACTATTTCATATTTCTACTTCCCGAGACATTTTAAATTCGAGATCTTGCTGCTTTTATAAACTACAGGATGTTAGCCATTATGATATATTTATTTTGTTTGAATAAACTGTATGATTTGCATGCAGTACCATCCTGGCTTTCTACAATCATACAAAAGATTGCTGATTGGACAAGGTTGTTTCCTTCCCCAATCAATCATGTGCTCATAAATGAATATCTACCAGGCCAAGGGATAATGGTATATAGATAACAACAGTTCCAGAATATATATATTTTTACATAGTTACCTATTATGTTTTCTATTGAAGGAAAGCTCACTTTGGAACTCTTGAAAATATTCTGCAGCCTCATCAAGATGGTCCTGCATATTTCCCTGTTGTTGCAATCATATCACTTGGGTCACCTGCAGTGATGTGTTTTAGTCCTCATCCAAAATTGTTAAGTTTTACAGATACTGAGACATCATCATCAGATCAAGCAGCTTGCACAGAGAACCCAACTCCTTTAACCTCTTTACATGATAGAAACTATGAACAACATCAAACAAGATCGGACAGATATGAAGATGTCAGAAAACAACCTACGCACAAGACCTTCTCAGTTGCGTTAATGCCTGGAAGCCTCCTCATCTCCAAAGATTCTGCATATAAAGGTCATTCCGTCTTACTTATGCAAGCATCATTTATATCATGAATATTTACATTAAATTTTTATTAGTACTGAATAACAAGAAGATTGGGGTACATATATTATAATTGCATCAGTTGCTATAAGAATGAAATACTTTCAGCCCCTCACCTGCCCCACCTCTCCGCACTTAATATTTCTGAACAGTTAAACATTATGTAAGTGAAATACAATCTGCTACTTCAACAGTTTCTACATATTTGAAATTTATCTGTTCAAGACTTTGTATCCATTTCCTGTTTTGGGTAACGTAGCATTTGTCTAATGTTTGAATGTTATTGTGTCTGGTGTCCCTGATTTTTTTTCTCTGCTTTTGTATTGCAATTCAGACTATCTACATGGTATAGAAGAATGTACCATACATGAATTTGATGAGGTGAGAATTTGTCATGCAAATTTCCTTCTTTTTACTTTCTTGCTTCTTCTGTTATATAATAAAAGTAGTAGTCTTGAAAGGAAGGACTTGCAAATCATATGATTGTTTTCTTGTCATGTACATTATAATTATATTCTCTATTCAGGTTATCAATGCAGATGCTGTTGTTGGAGACATCATAAACAATGTTTACAATACAAAGCTAGTCACAGATCACAGTAAAAATATAGAAGTGCCCAGTCTGAAAAAGAAGCCTTCTATAAGTCGGACAGGAACACGGATTTCACTTACTTGCCGCCTAGTGCCAAAGGTTAACAAAAGTCTTATCAAGCTTTAGAGATAGGTTTGTGACAACAGCCAATGAAAATATACTGTTCTTGCCCTGAAATCTGTTCTTATCATGAGATGCAAACTGCATATTTTCAGAGAAGTGTCAATTGGCATGGTTGTGTGAGTTAGAAATGAGCTCCATTCATTGAAATGAGAAGGCCTTTGTGCAACGCACACACAGAGAACCAGTTCTTTCCAACAGATGAAGATATATTGATGGCTTGAACTTATTTCATATCGAGTGTTAGAGGGCAAGGCATGTACCCATATTGATTTTTGTTGTTACATTGACGATGAAAATTTAAAGAATAATTAATCTAAGCCTATAATGTCAAATTAAAAAAAGAATAGGATCAATGACTAACCTTCCAAAATTTTTATGTTCTCTGAAATTT
Source organism: Sequoia sempervirens (assembly GCA_007258455.2). Taxonomy (NCBI): domain Eukaryota; kingdom Viridiplantae; phylum Streptophyta; class Pinopsida; order Cupressales; family Cupressaceae; genus Sequoia; species Sequoia sempervirens. Next base: position 109,034 of record VDFB02376854.1, read on the forward strand.
TAAGGTGATTTATATGTGTGGAGTCTGCAGACCATGCAAATAACTATGAGAGCTCTAGTGCTGATGCTACAATTGCAATGTGCATCTCCTTTAGCAAATTTATTGTATAACATGTGTTTGTGTCACATCAAGGCCTATATCTATTTGATAAGTATTAAATTATGCAGTGATTATTGCCAAAAAGAAATTTTTAGTATTTACAGTATATGATGATGCATTTTGATGTCCTTTACACTAAATACTCTAAGGACCGAACAAAGTGTAGAAACAATACAATTCACTTAAATCCTTTTTTGAAGCATAATTTTGTAGTTGTCTGAAGTAATGTTTATTTTGTTTACATCAATGTCCCAGTTGATACTCTGCGGTCAATCACTTGCTATTACATTTCATTTGAGAAATTGAAATGAATAAACAGGCAGGCCCCTTTTTCTTAATATAACCTTGGACTCTTAAGGGGCAATTTGACTACATTTATGGAATTTATGCCACCGTCAAAAGAGGACAGGCTTCAAAATATTTCTGTGATACTTATTTGTGGAGGAAAGGAGGTTTAAACTAATGAGTCCAGTTGAAGGTTTCACATAGGTCAGATGCTTTTCTCATGTGACATGATCTAGAAGAGGCAGCTGGTGTGGCGGGATTCTCAATAGCATAGATAGTCTCTTTTTGTAGTAGAAAAACCTGGTATTTAAAAGTTAAAACTAGGTGCAACATGAGCAAGTTGAGGTTTCCATTGCCTTATTGAATCCCTTCATTGTCACATGGTACTAGTGCTTGGGCCCCTCTGCACTACGGTATGTTCCCCATTGTGCCAAGCTCTTGCCATTTTATCAGATTGAACAAAGGTGACATAAGAAGAAAAAGATACCCTGATAAACCCCTTCTTGTCTCCCTTCATTGTCACATGGTACTAGTGCTTGGGCCCCTCTGCACTACGGTATGTTCCCCATTGTGCCAAGCTCTTGCCATTTTATCAGATTGAACAAAGGTGGCATAAGAAGAAAAAGATACCCTGATAGGTTGGAGCCCATAATTGGTAATGTAGATCCTTCTAGTGGTAGCGGTTAAGAGAGCAAGTGTGGAGCAAGCTTGATGGTCTGCCTCTCCCTCAGTTGTCTTTATATAAATGTTTGTGCCATCAGGCTTCTGGTGGACTTAATTATATTTTATTATGCTTAGTTGGTCTTCTTTTAAATATATTATATTTGTTACTCAGCTCTTAGTTTTCTTGGTTGTGCAGTCTGCTGCACTTTGGGGATGAGATTTCTTTTCATTTTTTA
>VDFB02376855.1:0-69043 GCA_007258455.2 Sequoia sempervirens
GGTAGCAAGAATCGAGCTGCCTCATATCCATAGACTCTTATTACAGTGCAATCTTCAAATGCATACTAGTCCCCCCAGTTGTGGTTTATCCTTAAGGTTTTTTCTCCTTTGGTATGATAAATGTTTGTATCTCTAGCAACAAGTTGTAATCACAATTATGGCCAAGCAATCTGTACAAGGGTTTCACAAAATACTCTTTGAAATACAGATAGTAGGATCTCCCACATCTACTATCCCATATAGAGGTCCACATTTGGATTGGTCTTATGTTTTCACTATTATCCAAATCCTTAATCCTAAACTTCTCTCCCCACATTCCCATTGCTTGTCCTTCATATAATATCATATGCATGAGTAGGGAGTATTGTCTAAAGTTGATAGCATCACTATTGTTTTTTATGGAAGTGTGGTATTGATGGCCTCAGACAGGTATTCTACATAATCATATGACCTAGCATCTTGAATCTGGACATCTGCTACTAAAACCATGGGAGCTATGGCCACTTCGGCAAGGGAATCCACTCTTAAGACCTAGCCAACTAAGTAATAAGTGTATTGATAGTACTCTTCAAATGAATCCAAAGAAAATGGGGGTTTCTCATTACTAGAAAATATTTTAAGTTGGTTCCCAGCATCTCTCAGTCTATGTAGAGGTAATTTCCACCTCTTTTAACTTGTTTCCATGGTTCAATACTCTTCCAATAGATCCCTTATCCTTAGTTTCATTTTTTTGGATGTGTCTAGTTGAAAAACCATAGAGATGTAATCTCTTGCTATGATGATAAATGTTGAGTCATTATGAAAATGAATTGACCTTGTTTTAGGGTTATAGTTTTTAGCTGATGCCTTAACTAGTTCCATATTAACAAACAAATTGGGAATCACAAACTTTTCCAAGTTCATGTTCCATGGGTTTGATATAGGTATGTTCTTTTACTTCTTCCTATAATGGTATATAAATAGGTCGTAGCCTCTTTGTGGTGTCCACACATCTCGAAGGTTTTTATGTTTATCTTCCAATTTCTCACATGAGGGATTCAATTGGGCTGTCCTCTTGGACTTCGACCTAGAACCAAGACATTGTTAGATATTAGATCTTGATTTAGTGGCCTAGTCTCATTTTTTTCCTTTTCACTTTCATTTTTTCTAGTGTTCTTTCTATTTTTAAAACCCTATCTGCACTATATTTCAAGAAAAATTTGATAAAATATCTTCAGTTGGGCTTCAAATACTTAATTGAATCAATGTCATTGTCTCTACACTGCTTGCTATTTCCAACTCTGCCTCCTCAATTTTCAGCTACAATTCACTATGATTTCAAGATTTTATGAGTCAAATATATCAAGATTTATCACACTTGCACTAGCTCTAGTTCATAAATGACACTCACATGACCTTTCTAATCAATAGTAGTATTAATTTCAGTTATCTCTTCGATGGCCTCATTAGTCATGTCAATCAGGTGAGAAATCATTTCGTTTAAGTTGAAGAGACTTTGATCATACTATCACTGATATATCATCCTCTCTTCGATATATTTTCATCTTTGATCCATTTTTAGAATGTCAAAGAGACATTTGAGTGTTTCTCTTTGATACTATAAAGTCTCTCCGATAATATTTCCTTATGGCCATGCTCCTATTGTTGGGAGATCAAAGAGACTTTTGTCAATTTCCTCTCGATGCCCTCTCGTCTCTTCAACATTTTTCTCTTAGTTGTTCTTGTGGTGTCGAAGAGGCTTCTTCATTTCTTAGTCTGATACATTGATGTCTCTTCGAGATTGCTACTGAAATTGCCTAGTTTTAGATTTTCTAGTTGTCCACCATTTATTTTATAATAATCTCTCTATTTCTAAGATATGTTTTTCTATTTCCTGAATTCCAAGATGATTCAACATCCTTAGAATATCCACGTTTCTATTTACTATATTTTTTCGAAGAGACAAGGTGATTTCCCACTTTGATATACCTAGGTCTCTTTGATATATTGCTCTTCGGGCTATCGAAGAGACATTTCAATATGTCACTTCAAAGCATGGTGGTCATGCCAATATTTTTTGTTAGCTTCATTGTTGATTTGTTGGGGAGACTGTAGTGAAACTCTCCTCGAAATGGCATTGTCTTGGTTAAATGGATTCCTAGTGATGAACTTAAGGCAATGACTATGGGAAGGATAAATTTTTAATGATAATTATTTTTTATTGGGATGTGGGTTAGGGAGCTATAGCTATAATATTTTAGGCTTATTTACTTGGAAATGATAAATTTTGAATATAGATGCATATGGTATACATAATAGAGTGGCCATATTGAGGTGGCTAAAATTGTTGAAATTTTGGGGTTGAATTTTTGATCGAACACACCCTTCAAGCAAGATGTTACCTATCCATTGGTGCAACCACCAAGGGATAAAGAACCTTTTTTGGTAGAGGTGGTGGATGGTTTTTTACCATCCTCCATTCAACAACAATGAGGTGCCACAATATTTTTTGAGGAAACTCTACTGCGAATTTATCCTCAATAAAATCCTAAACTATTTTGATATACGAGAATTTGAGAGTAGAGGTGGAGGCTTCACATAGGATAGAGTAGGGGAATGTCTTGACCCACAGTGGCTAGCAAGATGAGCACTCACTAGACCGACATATGAGCATGTGGTTATCCCTTTGAGGTCAAGACATTGTAGTCGATTAGTTCCTTGACCCAGAGCCTCATACAACATTCCAATCCTGTAGCATAGGGTGAGTAGGGCAAGCCTTTGGGCAATAGAGCTCCACCTCATATTTGTTAGGCTTGTGGAAAACCCTATGGCTATGACCACACACATAGTTAGGACACAATTGTGTAGGGTACATCTGCAGCTGATCAAATGGTGATGATAGATGCCCTCCTTAATGAGGTATTTGAACTTGATAGTCAGGTAAATGTTAGAAATTTCATTGAATTTAATTTATTAAATCTCAATTTTGAAATTCAAGATTAACTAAATTAGTTTAATGATTATAATGAAATTCTAGGGTCATAGCATTCATTTAGTTTTCAGCGGTCCTCCACCTCCTTATTATGCGATGACATATATTTTTGAGGTATGGAACTAGTAAATAATTATAAATATTACATGTGAATAGCATTGTTATATGAATGATATTCTTATATCCAATTTGGGATGTTGAATATGTTAATCTTGGAGATTTGATGGAAACACCTCCTAGCGGAGGTGGACATCGAAGCTTCACTAAAGTAATAAAATAAAGCATTTAACTAATGAATAATAGAAAATAGATTTTGGTAGTTTATATTCATATCACTAATTACATTACATTGTACATCTTGCAAACTCAAAGCATTACTTCACATTGCATAACTAATAACTAGATGCTGATAGATGATAAAATTTTGTTTATAATATAGTTTTTTACAAAGTCAACATAAGCATTTATGCAATTACTTCACATTGCATAACTAATAACTAGGAGTAGCTACCAATTTCATTTTCTTTTCATGGCATTCCATGAGATCACATTTCTTTAAGGTTATTTTTCAAATAGTTCACTGCCTTGTCTATGCTATGGATGCTTGGAAAAAATCTATCAAAGCATAATAGTAAGCTATAGCATAGACAAGGCAATGAAATGTTTGAAAAAATTCCTCAAAGAAATGTGGCCTCATGGTGATTTCATGGCATTCCATCACCATGAGAACACATTTCTTTGAGGCATTTTTTAAATAGTTCACTGCCTTTTTGTGCTACCACATTTTTCATACATGTCTACCAATTTTTTTTTATCAAATAGTTCATTGCCTTGTTGCTATGGCTAAAATCCTAAAATAGGTGCTTTCAAACAAACTATGGATGCTTGAAAAAATATATCAAATCATAATAGTAAACAATAGCATATACAAGTCAGTGATCTATTTAAAAATTGCCTCAATGAAATGTGATCTCATGGTGATGGAATGCCATGACAAGTTGATTGTCATGGCATTCCATCACCATGAGAGCACATTTCTTTGAGGCATTTTTTCAAATAGTTCATTTCCTTATTTATGCTACCACATTTTCCATACATGTCTAACAAAGCATTTTATCAAATATTTCATTAGCTTTCTTCCATGGATAAAAGCCTAAAACAAGTGCTTTCGTACAAACTATGGATGCTTGGGAAAAATCTATCAAAGCATTATAGTAAGCAATAGCATAAACAAGGCAATGAACTATTTGAAATTTTTTATCAAAGAAATGTGGTCTCATGGTGATGTCCATCACCACAAGACCACATTTCTTTGGGCCATTTTCTCAAATAGCTCACTACCTTGTCTATGCTACCACATTTTCCATACATGTCTACCAAAGCATTTTATCAACTAGTTCACTAACTTGTTGCTATGGCTAAAATCCTAAAATAGGTGCTTTCAAACAAACTATGGATGCTTGGAGAAAATCTATCAAAGCATAATAGTAAGCAATAGCATAGACAAGGCAGGGAGTTTTTTTTTTAAATGCCTCAAAGAAATGTGGACGTCACCATGAGACCACAACTTTCTTTGAGGCATTTTTTCATACATCTCACTATCTTGTCTATGCTACCACATTTTCCATACATGTCTACCAAATAATTTTATCAAATAGTTCATTGCATTTCTATCCATCACCATGAGACCACATTTCTTTGAGGCATTTTTTCAAATAGCTCACTACCTTGTCTATTCTACCACATTTCCATACATGTCTACCAAAACATTTTATCAAATAGTTCACTGCCTTGTTGCTATGGCTAAAATCATAAAATAGGCACTTTTGAACAAACTATGGATGCTTGGAAAAAATCTATCAAAGAATAATAGTAAGCAATAGCATAGACAAGGTAGTGAACTATTTGAAAAAATTCCTCAAAGAAATGTGGTCTCATGTTGATCTATCCATCACCATGAGACCACAATTATTTGAAGCATTTTTCCAAATAGATCATTGCCTTGTCTATGCTACCAAATTTTACATACATGTCTAACAAAGCATTTTATCAAATAGTTCACTACCATGTTGCTATGGCTAAAAGCCTAAAAAGGTGCTTTCAAACAAACTATCGATGCTTGGGAAAAAAAATTCAAAGCATAATAGTAAACAATAGTATATACAAGGCAATGAACTATTTGAAAAAATTCCTCAAAGAAATATGGTCTCATGGTGATGTCCATCACCATGAGACCACATTTATTTGAGGCATTTTTTCAAATATCTCACTACCTTTTCTATGCTACCATATTTTCCATACATGTCTACCAAATCATTTTATCAAACAATTCACTACCTTGCTGCTATGGCTAAAAGCCTAGAATAAGTTCTTTCGAACAAGCTATGGATGCTTGGAAAAACATTATCAAAGAATAATAGTAAGCAATAACATAGACAAGACAAAGAACTATTTGAAAAAATTCCTCAAAGAAATGTGGTCTCATGGTGATCTCCATCACCATGAGACCACATTTCTTTGAGGCATTTTTTCAAATATCTCACTATCTTATCTATGCTACCACATTTTCCTTACATGTCTACCAAAGTATTTTATCAAACAGTTCATTGTCTTGCTACTATGGCTAAAAGCCTAAAAGAAGTGCTTTCAAAAAAACTATGGATGCTTGGAAAAAATCTATCAAATCATAATAGTAAGCAATAGCATAGAGAAGGCAATGAACTATTTGAAAAAATGCCTCAAATAAATGTGGTCTCATGGTGATGTCCATCACCATGAGACCACATTTCTTTGAAGCATTTTTTCAAACAATTCATTGCATTTTCTATGCTACCATATTTTCCATACATGTCTACCAAAGGATTTTATAAAAGTACACTCAAAAAAATTTCAAACTATTCATTTCCTTGTCTATGCTACCACATTTTTCATACGTGTATGAAAGTACTAAAAAATTTGTTGACTATCTCATACATTATAAGTCATGACCTACATTGTTATTCTAGTTTTTGTAATTGAATAATGTTGTTTTATTTTCAGATGATACAAGCTAATACACCTCCCAATATTCATAGGAAAATGGAACATGATGTGTCTTCTACAATAGATAGCTCAAAGCCTTTGATGGTGGTATGAGGTAGATTAGTAAATTTCAAATTACATTCATTGTTATAGTTGTTTATTATTGAAAAATCAAATGATTATTGGTTTGTAGCTTACTTTCTACCTGGATGGTTTCTATAAGAATTTGGAACACCATAGCCTGAGCATGTGGATGTTTAGATTGAGGAGAGAGATCATCTGGCAGTGGTAAGTGATTATTTTGTTAAATATTTCATTTTTTAGAATGTAATTTCTATATATTAGTTTCTATACTTTTTATTGTTATAGGTAAAGCTCCATGAAGAACTAAATAGGAGTAGCCCTCAAGTTTGAAGTAGACCTATGTCATATGCATCTCCATCCCCTTGATCAAATACCACCTATGATCTATTTTCTTCACCAAGAGGGGAATGAGTTTTTATTGGGGTCCTTTGTTGTATGCCTATATGAGATTTTGGGACATATATTTTGTATTTCATATACTGGAAATTGTATTCCTATATGGAATTCTTGTAAGCCTATGACTATTTTGTATATATGCTATACTTGTATCAACATATATTGATATATTCCTATATGGATATTTGGTTAATACACATCTTTTTTTATTGAAGGTGTCCATATTTGCATTATAAATCCACACTTCAATGGATATTTGTAGATGGTTTACTTCAAATATTTAAAATACAAGTGTATTACATGCACTCTTCCTTTATAAAGTTTAAAATCCAAGTGGTCATGTGTATGCTTAATGCTTACTATGTAGACTTCATGTATTATGTGTATTAACATGTATGCTTTATGCTTCCTATGTATACTTCATGTGTTCATGTGTATGCTTCATACTTCATGTGTATACTTCATGCATTATGTGTATGCTTCATGCATTATGTGTATGCTTCATGATTCCTTTGTATACTTCATGTGTTCATGTGTATGCTTCATGCTTCCTATGTATACTTCATGTATTATGTGTATTTATGTGTATGCTTGGTGCTTCCTGTGTATACTTCATGTATTGTTTGTATTCACATGTATGCTTCATGATTCATGTGATACTTCATGTATTCACATGTATGCTCCATGCTTCATGTGTATACATCATGTATTAATGTGTATACTTCATGCTTCTTATGTATACTTCATGCATTATGTGTATTCATGTGTATGCTTCATGCTTCCTATGTATACTTCATGTATTACGTGTATTCATGTGTATGCTTCATGCTTCCTATGTATACTTCACGTGTTTGTATGTATGCTTCATGCTTCGTGTGTATACTTCATGTGTTCACATGTATGCTCCATTCTTCCTATGTATACTTCACATATTATGTGTATTCATGTGTATGCTTCATGCTTCTTGTGTATAATTAATGTACTCATGTATATGCTTCATGCTTTCTATGTATACTTCATGTACCACACGTATTCACATGTATGTTTCATGCTTCTTGTGTATACTTCACGTATCACATGTATTCACATGTATGACTCATACTTCATGTATTATGTATATCTATTTTTTTGCATCATGACTAGATGTATCTTCAACAAGATTACTCCATGTGTATTTACGATTACCTTATGCTTAGAAATTATAAAAATATTGAAAATTTTGTCTATCGAAATGCTTTCTAGGTTGATAAGAACAAACATAAAAGGGAGAGAATTTCATTTGAGAAAGAAATCCATAACATCATTAAAGAATTCAATTAAGAATAGAACCTTAGGAAATATTGCAAATAAATTAATTTAAGTTCTCACAAATAGTGATGATATGATTCAGGTTGTTACTTTTCAAAGGTGAAAAGTTGTGACCCTTCAAATAGGAAAGACTATGACCCTTTTATAACAAAGGTTAGTGACAATTCCTAGTGTAGATGTGCCCACCTAGATGTGTTGGCACTAACGGCTTGGCCCCATGAATAAGAAAAAAAGTATCTTACCTTGCAACTTTACACTACATGCATCTGATGGTTTTTGGGGCATCAAAAAAACTTTCACCATGGGAAAACATATCAGAGATATTAAAAACTAAGAGAGATTATTGTAGAGGGGCCCTAATTGATCCCGTACCTTCAAAAAAAAAGTTTCTAAGCACCATGTTTTTTGAGTAACACCTCATCAAAATTTTCTTCCTTTTTGCACTTTGGTCTCTTAAGAGATATCATCAGTGCAATGTAGATCAGACTATTCCAGCATGTTTGGGTGTGAAATAGGGACTTTCCTAGCATAAACCTACCCATCTGAATGTTTTGGAACTATCAATTTTGTCACATGATAGAAAAAAAAAAAGTTACACCACCTTGCAACTTTACACTGCATGCATTTGACACTTTTTCCATCAATTGAAAATTGGAAACCATAGGAAAAAAACTCAGAGATATCAAAAAACAAGATAGGTTATTGTAGATGGGCCCTACATGATCTTGTACCTTTATATGGAATGTTTCTAAGTGCCATGGTTTCCAAGCAACACCTCATCAAATTTTGTACCCTTTTTGCACTTTGGTCTCTTAAGAGATATCACTGGTGCAATGTATCTTAGACTATTTCAACATGTTTGGGTGTGAAATAGGACCTTTCCTAGCGTAAAACTACCCATTTAGATGTGTTGGAATTGTTGGTTTGGTTGCACAACGAACAAAACAAAAATTACACTACCTTGCAACTTTACATTGCATGCATTTGACACTTTTTCCATCAACTAAAAACTAGACACCACAGGAAAACAACTTAGAGATATTGAAAACCAAGAGAGGTTATTGTAGAAGGACCCCACATGATCATGTTCCATTAGAAAAAAATTTCTAAGTGCCACAGTTTCTAAGAAACATCTCATCAAATTTTGCTACCTTTTTGCACTTTGGTCTCTTAAGAGATATCGTCGGTGTAATGTAGCTCAAAATGTTCTGGCAGGTTTGGGTGTGAACATGAGCTGTCTTAGAATAAAATTTGGATGTGTTGGAACTTTTGGTTTAGTTTCATGATGAAAAAAATGAAAATTACACCACCTTGCAGCTTTACACTGCATGCATTTGACACTTTTTCCATCAACTAAAAATTAGACACCACAAGCAATCAACTTGGAGATATCAAAAACCAAGAGAGGTTATTGTATAGGGGTCTTCCATGATCTCGTACCTTTAGAAATTTTTTTTTTAAGTTCCATGGTTTTTGAGAAACACCTCGTCAAAGGTTTTTTCCATCTTATGATTTGGTCTCTTAAGAGATATCATTGATGCAATGTAGCTCAAACTATTTTGACATGTTCCGGTGCAAAACAATACCTTTCCTAGCATAAATCTACCTATTCAGATGTGTTGAAATTTTTGGTTTGGTTGCACAACAAACAAAATAAAAATTACACCACCTTGCAACTTTACATTGAATGCATTTGACACTTTTTCCATCAATTGAAAATTTGACACCATGGCCAAACGAATCAAAGATAGCAAAAAAAATGTTTCTAGGTGCCACATTTTTTGAGCAACACCTCATCAAATTTTGTTTCCTTTTTGCACGTTGGTTTCTTAAGAGATATCACTGGTGCAATGTAGCTCAGAATGTTCTAGCATGTTTGGGTGCAAAACAAGACCTTTCCTAGTGTAAACCTACCCATTTGGATGCATTGGAATTGTCGGTTTGGTTGCACAATGAATATAGCAAAAATTACACCACCTTGCAACTTTACACTACATGCATTTGACACATTTTCCATCAACTGAAATTGGACACCATAGACAAATGGCTCAGAGATATCAAAAACTAAGAGAGGTTATTGAAGAGAGGCCTATGTGATTTTGTACTTTTAGACAAAATATTTTTAAGTGCCATGGTTTCTAAGCATCACCTCATCAAACTTTGCTACCGTTTTGCACTTTGGTCTCTTAAGAGATATCACTAGTGCAATGTAGCTCAGAATTTTCTGGCATGTTTGAGTACAAAACATGACCTTGATTAGTGTAAAACTACCCATCCAAATGCATTGGAACTATCAGTTTGGTTTCACAAAAAACAAAAAAAAATTACACCACCTTGCAACTTTACATTGCATGCATTTGACACTTTTTCCATTAACTGAAAACTGAACACTATGGGAAAATGGCTTGGAGATATCAAAAATCAAGAGATTTTATTGTATAAGGTCCCTACGTGATCATGTACCTTTAGAAAAAATGTTTCTTAGTGCTATGGTTTCCAAGTAACACCTCATCAAAGTTTGCTACATTTTTTCACTTTGGTCTCTTAAGAGATATCGTCGATGCAATGTAGCTCGAAATGTTCCAACATGCAAGGGTACAAAATAGGACATTTCCTAGCATAAACCTATGCATCTAGACACATTGGAACTATCAATTTTGTCACATGATGAATAGAGAAGAATCTACATAGGAACCTTCCTCAACTTTTGATCTTTAAGTATACTTTACATGATCATTGCTACTAAATTAAACATTTCCTAATTGAGCCCATAGGTGCTAATATCAGCCTTCAACTTGGGGATTCCCTCAGATTCAATTTCAAGAATCTTTCAATTCATTTATTGCCAGTGTTATTTTCTCCATGGAAGTCTTGAGTTCAAGAATCTTTAAATTCATTTGTTCAAATCCACCTATAGCATCGTCTCTCACTTTCTTTGCCTATAAAAATTCTTATGAGATACAAAACCTCTTGACTTTATGCACTTCTCCATTTCCATTTTCCTATTCCACATACTATACAAGCAACTTCCTCAACTTCTTGAGAGCATGAATAATATCTTTAGTCAATACATTATCTATCTCATTCAGTTTGGTATGCTTCTTTTCAAGTGTTTTTAGAGAAGATTCCTTTTTCATTTCATACATTATAGTACTTGCTACCTCCAATTTTACATTTCCATTTTCCCGTTGCACATTCTAAACATGCACCTTCCTCAACTTCTCAAGAGTAGGAAGAATCTCTTCATTCAATATGTTATCAATCTCATTCGCTTTGGTTTACTTCTTTTCAAGTGTTTTCAAAGTAGATTCCTTTTTCATTTCATGCATTCTAGTACTTGTTTCTCTAGTTATACATTGCCATTTTCCCATTTCACATACTACACACCCACCTTCTACATCTTCTCAAGAGCAAGAAGAATCTATTGAGTCAATATATTATCTATCTCATCACTTTGATTTGATTCTTTTAAAGTGTTATTCTAGTTGATTCTTTTTCATTTCATACATTCTAGTACCTACTACCTCTAGTTTTGGAATGTGGATGATGCATATACATTTCAAGCTAAAACCTAAAAACTACTAAAGAAAACTATTCTAACCCACAGCTATATTTTGATTACTAACACTCTTATGTTGAGATTACAAAAACCCACCTGCACTCATATAGAGACTCATCACTATACCTAAGAGGATCTTGCCAACACTTACAAACCACTAAGGGAACCACATCATGCCATTTTTACTTGATATTGAAACACAAAAAAAGATGGTGAATACAATTTTTATCACATAAATATGCATTTATCCTTGAATAGTGAAACACAACAATAGATGGTGAATGTCATTTATCACATAAATATGCATTTTGACTTGATAGTGGAACACAAAAATAGACGGTGATGTCCTAGTTGAAGGGTGGTTATTGATTGATAATTGGATATGGGAGGTTGTGAGGATGATATGTGTTGGTATTGATAATAGGGAGAAATGGAATTAGAAGATTGGAGTTGTTGATGGGTATATGAGATGGGACTAGAATTTTGGAGATGTTATGATAGGTTAAATGGGATAGATGTTGAGATATGAGGAGAAGGGATATAATTTTAAATAGAATAATGATATAATGGTTGGGAATCTTTGGATTCCATAATCTTATTTCATTCTTGGTACCTTGTGATATGCATCCAAGAGAGAGATACCTAGGAATTATGAAATGGAATCAAGATGATTAAGGATGATTGAGTATACCTTGGATTTGAGATGATGGATGTGAAGGGGATAATTATAGAATGGATGGGATAGCGATAATGATAAAATGTATTGAAAAGGGGATAATGATGGAAAGGGAGATACAATACCAATATTGTCTCAAGCTAAACTAGATCATTGATTGATGATAATTAGTTTTTCTTAGACTTGACTTTTATAATTGTCTAGGCAAGGCTTGGAGTTTCTCACTCAATATTGGATAATCACTTGACTAAGGCTTAGATAGAGGGTGATTTTTCTTACCTAAGATTGGATAATCACTTAGACAAGGCTTAAATATGATTACTTAGGCTTAGATAATCACCTAAGCAAGGATTTTATGGGGATTTTGATAACAAGGATTTGATTATGGTTGTGATGACTAGCTTATGATAATGGATGAAAATGCTATGATGAGGGAAAAATGATATATTTTGGGTGGATATGGTGGAAATGGTTGATGTTTTTTGTGAAATTATGGTTGAGGAAGGGTGTCCCAAGTCTTCTCTAGGGTTACAAAGGTCACGTTTTCCAATTGAGGTCTCAAGATGGTCAAATGGTGAAACCATAAATATGCATATAATTTACCTAATATTCACTATATATGTTTAAAAATGTAGCAGCAAAAAAAGACAAAATTTAAGTTTAAGAGGGGTCGTAATTCCTTTCTATGCCATATGAAATTTGGAACCAAAATATAAGTAAAGTTGAAATATAGAAACGAAAGGTCTAACTATCAAGTACAATACATTAATATCAATAACATAACTTTACAAATTTAATATTTGAATGAGATGGGATAGATGGAATACCTTCAATCAAAGATGGAATAAATGATGTACCTTGAAGTTGAGATGGGGAATATGGCACAATTCCTTCTTCACATGTGAGTGATGATGTTCTTTCAACTTGAGATGCAGTAGATGGTATCCCCTCATCTTGACTTGTGGTAGAGGACATGTCTCCAACTATGGTATTCAAATCTCTCATAGCACGAAGGTTTTTCATTTTTTCCCTTTATGCTGACAATACCATATCTCTCATTGATGGTTGAGGTTCCTCTTCAATTGGAATGTCTTTGACTAGATTGTGTCTGATTTCCTCTTCTCACTAAGTTACCTCATATTTTTTTCTTTCTTTGCATTCTTAGTTTCTTTATCTTCCTATGTTGGTTTAATCCTTGATCATTTCCTTGGCATGACAAAGAATTTTATCTATTGCATGAAAAAGAGATAAATATTACTTCCACCATATATAGTACTATAGAGTAAATAAATAACTTACACAAATATGAAAATTTTCATGTAATTACGATACACAAAATATATGACATTCTAAAAGAGGCATGGGGAAGGGTAGAAAATGGCATGAAGAGGGCAGAAAAAATGTGCAACAAGATCCATTCAACTCAATGACACATGTGTCATTATAAAATTCAAACAAATCCATACAAATAAATGAAATACATGTCATTCAACCCATCATACAAAATCCATACAATCATCATGTAGAAGAGTAAATATCACTCAACCATGATGAATAAAAAAGTGCACTAAGAACACATGGTAGGAGTTTGTGATGCAACCTTCAAACAATACACATACAATATCTATGATATATACAATCTCATTAGAAACTCAAATAAAACCTATACAAATCAATGGCATATACACCATTAGAACTTAAAATAAAACTAACACAATAAAAAAAAACTATCATAAATATTGCTAACCATGATGCATGGTTAAGCACACTAGACACATAATGTAGGAGTTTGATGCACTATATTCATGATGGAAGCTTCACTCAAAAGGCATGAAAGTTAAAGGATAATATGTCATTCAACCTTAATTCACACCAAATATGACATATCAAATTTGATCCATTACAAACTAGAGTTGATGTCACTCAACCATGGTGAATGCGCAAGCACACTAGGCATGACATAATAGTTTCATGTATATTAGCCATATAAGTAATGTCATTATTCCTAATGCATAAGTGCACTAAGACACACCATAAGACTAAATAACATGCATGGTATTGGTTGATTGACATAAAATCCTTATAGTCAATTACACATAGTTAATGTCATCAATCCTAATGTATAAGAACACTAGGAAAATTTTGTAGCCTTCATGGAATATTTCCTTCCATCTCTAGCAACAAAAATTGCTAGATATTCACCATATCATACCTTAACCAACATTTTCATTTGGAATACTTGTCATATATAAGTGAATTTTTCTAGTTTGGGGTGAAGTTGAAGTTGTTTCCCAGCCATAGAGGGTTTGATAACAAGCTTGCAATGATTAATTTAGAGAAGCAACAAGTAAATTAGATTGTGTTTGGATTTCTACTTGCAATTAGAGCATCACTAAATGATAAAGAAGAAAATGTTGAGATAAAAAACTTAAAACTATAATTAGAGAAATTGAAGATTAACCAAGAGATTTTGGGAAGGGGATAAAACAACCAACACAAAAAAATTTGTTTTTACTATTCCAATGGAGGTTAAAAAGTGTTTTTCATCATCTTTGTCTAGGTTAAATCTGCCAAGAGGGGCTAAGGTTATAACGATAATTTTTAAATAAACCCCCCTTGAATGCTCATAGATGTCAAAAAGTAAAAACAAACAATGATGAACATGGAATATGCATTTCAACTCTAATGCATTTGATTAAGGATATATATGTTTAGCAATCATAAATTTGAATACTTAGCAAAATCTAATCTGATAAGAGAATGAAGGAAAATGCAAAGAACATGTTTAAAGAGTTAACATACCTTAAAATCAGAGATTTGATTGGAGAAACTACCCAATTATGCATGTAGTATTTTCTTCTTCTTGCACATCAAACCCTTCAAAAATTTCATCTTTTCACAAACTTTCTTCCTTTTCAACATTCAATTGTATATAAATCTAATAAAATTACTAAAAACTATACAATTAACCAATGTATATTGTTAAATTATAACAATTGAATCATTTTTAACATTGCAACACTACAAACATTGGAACTTTAGTTGATATAATTAAATTTGATGCAAACACTATGTTATTTCCTCATTCCTAAGTTGGTAAACTAGAAAAAGGTGGTGGAAAGTCGATGCAAAGGTTGTGGAATCTGTAAAAATTGCATGTTCTCTTTCCAATAGCATCAAATAGTGTTTTTTTGGATCACACACATAAGCAAGAGAATAACAGAGCATGTGGGCCTAGATCACAAGTGTCCTGCCTATTTTACCATTTCTAGAACAATACCAAATGCACTCACATTATAACATGAGCACATTTTATATTTCTCTAAAAATGGCCATATTTCAACTTTTCCAAAATGCACTCATGTTTTGAAAAAGTTGATTTTGTAAAGGTTTCTTAACTATTATTATGTGTCAATAGGGGCTTGTGTTAAGGTACATCAATGAGACTTATCTTTGAATAATTATGACATCTTCTAAGTGTTATGTATGTCTCATTTTTTGTGTGATATGAAGTTTCACCATAATTCCCCATATGCTCAATCCTGTAAATTAACTGTCAACCCTGTATCTTAAATCCTAAACCCTAAACATGTTAGCCTATACCCTACAACCTCAACTCTCTACCCCTATAACTTAAACCATAAACCCTCAACCCTAATCCATCAACCCTTAAACCCTAATCCCTTAAAAATTAACCCTAAACCATCAACCCTTAAACCCTTATCCCTCAACTCTAATCCCTCAAGCCTATACCCTCAAGCCTATACCCTAATCTCTCAACCCTAATCACTCAATTGTATACCCTCAACCCTTAAACCCTCAACCTCAATTATCAACCCTCTACCCTATACACTGGACCTTCAACCATAATTCCTCAACCCTAATCCCTCAACCCTATTCCCTCAACCGTCTACCCCAGCCCTCTACACTCAGCCCAATACCCTATACCCTCAACCCTAATACCTCAACCCAATACCCTAAACACTCAACCCTAATTCCACAACCCTATACCTGCAACCCTATACCCTCTACCCTTACATTGGAAACTCAACCCTATACCCTCAAACCCATACCCTAATCCCTCAACCCTCAACCCTCAACCCTTAAACCCTCAACCGTAATCCCTCAACCCTCAACCTTTAAACCCTAAACCCTTAACCTGTATACCCTCAACCCTCAACCCTAATCCTTCAAACCAATACCATAAACCATCAACCCTAATCCCTAAACCCTAAACCCTCAACTCATAATCCCTCAACCCTCAATCCCTAAACCCTCAACCCTCAACCCTTAATCCCTCAACCCTTAAACCCTAATCCCTCAACTCTTAAACCCTCAACCCTCTACCCTATACCCTATACATTAAACCATCAACCCTCAATAATCAACCTTCTACCCTATATATTGGATCCTCAACCCTAATCACTCAACAATATACCCTAAAACCTATACACATAACCCTATATCCTCAACCCTCAACCCTAATCCCTCAATCCTAAACCCTTAAACTCTCAACCCTCATCCCTCAACCCTTAAACCCTTAAACCCTCAACCCTTAACCCATCAATCCTTAAACCCTTAATCCCTTTACCCTCTATCCTATACATTAAACCTTCAATCCTCAATCCTCAATCCTCTACCCTATACATTGGAACCTCAACCCTAATCCCTCAACCCTATACACTCAAACCCAATCCCTCAACCCTATATTCTCAACCCTTAAACCCTTAATCCCTTAAACCTAGAACCCTCTACCCTCTACATTAAACCTTTAACCCAATACCCTAAACCCTCAACTGTAATCTCTCAACCCTAAACCCTTAACCCTAATCCCTCAACCCTATACCCTCAACCCTAATCCCTCAACCCTATACCCTCTACCCTTACATTGGACCCTCTAACCTAATACCTCAATCGTATACCCTCAACCCTATACCCTATACCCTATACCCTATACCCTCAACCCTAAACCCTCAACCCTCAACCCTTAAACCCTCAACACTAATCCCTCAACCCTCAAGCCTTAAACCCTAAACCTGCAACCCCTATACCCTCAACTCTAATCCCTCAACCATAAACCATAAACACTAAACACTCAACCTTCAATCCCTCAACCCTCAACCATTAATCCCTCAACCCTCAACTCTTAAACCCTCAACCCTCAACCCTCTACCATACACATTAAATCCTCAACCCTCAATTCTCAACCCTCTACCCTATACATTAGATCCTCAACCTTAATCCCTCAACTCTATACCCTAAAACCTATACACTCAACCCTAATCCCTCAATCCTAAACCATTAAAACCTCAACCCACATCCCTTAATCTGCATCCCTCAACCCTTAAACCCTTAAACCCTCAACCCTTAACTTCTCAACCCTTAAACCCTTAATCCCTCAACCCTATACCCTCAACCATTAAACCCTTAATCCCTTAAACCCTCAACCCTTTACCCTCTACAATAAACCATCAAACCTAATCCCTCAACCCTCAACCCTAAACCCTTATACCCTAAACCATCAACCCTATTCCCTAATCCATCAATCCTATACCCTCAACTCTTAAACCCTTAAACCCTCAATCACAAACCCTCAACCCTCAATCCTTAAACCCTCAACCCTAAACCCTAAACCCTCAAATCTAAACCCTCAACCCTAATCCCTCAACCCTAAACCCTTAAACCCTAAACCCTCAACCCCTATACCCTTAACCCTCAACCCTGAATTCTTAACCCTCTACCTTATACATTGGGCACTCAACATTAATCCCTCAGCCTTATAACCTCAACCCCAATCCCTCAACCCTATACCCTCAACCCTTAAACCCTTAATTCCTTAAACACTCAACCCCTATACCCTCAACCCCTCAAACCCTCAACCCTTAACCCTTAAACACTCAACAATCAACTCTCAAAGCTTAACCCTATAACCTACACCCTAATCCCTAAACCCTAAACCCTTAAACTATCCACCCTCTACTCTCTACCCTTACATTGGACCCTCAACCCTAATCCCTCAACCCTATACCCTCAATCCTTAAACCCTCAACCCTAAACCCTCAGCCCTTAAACCCTAAACTTTCTACCCTCAACCCAATACCCTAAACCCTCAACCCTAATCCATAAACCCTATACCCTCAACCCTTAAAACCTCAAACCTAAACCCTAAACCCTTAATACCTCAACCATAATCACTCAACCCTCAACCCTCAACCCGTAATCCCTCAACCCTAAATCCCTAAACCCTCAACCCTTAATCCCTCGACCATAATCCTTCAACCCTCAACCCTTAAACCCTCATCCCTTAACCCTTAAACCCTTAAAACCCTCAACCCTCAACCCTCTACCCTATACTTTATACCCTCAACCCTCTATCCTATACATTGGATCCTCAACCCTAATCCATTAACCTTATACCCTAAACCTATACACTCAACCTTATACTCTAAACCCTCAACCCTAATCCCTTAACCCTAATCCCTCAAACCTATACCCTTAACCCTATACCCTCAACCCTATACCCTCAACACTCAACCCTAATCCCTCATCCCTTAAACCCTTAATCCCTCAACCCTCTACCCTATACATTAAACCCTCAACCCTCAATTCTAAAACCTCTACCCTATACATTAGACCCTCAACCATAATCCCTCAACCCTATACCCTCAACCCTATACCCTCCACCCTATAACCTCAATCCTCAACCATAATCCATCAGCCCTAATCCCTCAACCCTCAACTCTAATCCATCAACCCTATACCCTCAACCCTAATCCCTCAACCGTTAAACCCTTAATCCCTCAACCCTTAAACCCTCAACCCTTAAATGCTTAATCCCTCAACCCTTAAACTCTTAATCACTCAACCCTCTATCCTATACATTAAACCCTTAACCCTTAATTCTCAAACCTCTACCCTAGACATTGGACCCTCAACCCTAATCCATCAACCCAATATCTTAAACCATAATGGACCTGTACCCTATACACTTAACCTTGGAAACTCAACCCTAAAAATTATCCCTCAACCCTCAAACCTCTACCCTATACCCTATACCCTATACCCTATACCCTATACTTATGCCCTAAACCCTAAACCCCCATCCATATGCCTTATACCCTCAACCTTAAATCTTGAACCCTATATCTTAGAAACACAACCTTGAACATTATCCCACAACTAAAAATTCTCAACCCTAAACCCTATACCCTCAACCATATACTTAAGCCCTAATCCCTTAATCCTCAACCCTATACCTTAAACCCTGAACCCTACACCCACAAACCCTCATGTCCCTATACCCTATAACCTCACCTTTATACCCTAAACCCTGAGTATTGTCCCTCAACCCTAGACTTAAAACCTAAACCATACACTCTCAACCCAAGTCACCCTATGCCTTATACCCTCAATCCTTATTGTAAACCATAAACCCAATATAATAAGCCCTAATCCATATACCTTACACACTTAATAGTATACTCAACAAGCTAAATATTGTCCCTCATTTGTAAACCCTCAACCCTCTACCTTGTATGCTCAACCTATTCATTAAGCCCCAATCCCTCAACCCTCAACCCTATACCTTAAACCCTAAACCCAGAAACCTCAACCCTCAGCCCTATAACCTATTCCTTCACCCTTATATACCCTAAACCCAAAACCCTTACATGCATACATACAAGAATACATACATACATACAAGAATACATAAATACATACATATATACATATAAGCACACTACATACATATAGGAATAAATACATATAGGTATACATACATACATACAGGCATGCATATATACATGCATACATACAGGCATAGATACATACACGAATACATAAATACATACATACATACATAAATAAATACATACATACATACGTGCATACATACAAACATACATACATACATACATACATACATACATACAAGCATACATACATACATACATACATACATACATACATACATGTATATATACATACATACATACATACAAACATACATAAAGACATACATGCATACAACTATATATACAAACATACATATCAAACATACTTAATAAAATTGAACACAAACAATTCCAAGTGAGACATTACACGAGCACATTATAACATGCTCGCATTATGTCAAGCTTGAGAAACACACAACATTTTTTGAAACAAGAGCAAAATACAAAACAAAACATAATACAAGCACGTTATAACGCACTCACGTTATATCTTACTTTTGGAATCCACAAGTCTTAGGCTTAGGATTTGCTTTGGATTTCCAACCCAAAGGCTTGGAGTGCCTTCCCAACATCCAAAGATGTGTTTTTGCATATTCTACAAGATTTCATATAATCTCATTTGTGCTAACTGTCAAGTTTGCACGTGTTTCAAGGTCAAGTAAATCAAACACTTGGGTAATGTTAGGCACTCTCTTAGCTATTTAACGATGTAATTTTTTTCACATTTTGACAATGTTAAGGCTTTCATCTTTAATTTATTTTGTCTTTCTATTTTTTTGGTCAAAAACTAGTGTTTGGTATTTTTTACTTTATTTTTTAATTTTTCATTGAAATTTCAAATAAAATACACTTTTATAAACTAGAATCCATTCTACACATTCAAAAAAGAAAAAAATTGATTAGTTTTAAAAAATTATAGGGGTAGCATGACCAAGATTTTTCTTTTAAGGATTGTCCACTTTGAAATTAGTAAAAAATCAAATATTCATTAAAAAAATTATCAAAAAAATCCCACATAAATTGCATGTTGTTAGCTAATTTCTCACCAAAGTTATTTTAAATATATCAAAAAGAAGTTAACCTTTCGAGGGAGCCACAAAAGACGCTATGTTATGTTTTTTTCACAAAAGAAACACCAAGTTTTGTGGCCCCCTTTTTTGAACCCCTTAATCTCTACCATTTTCAAAAAGAATTAGTAGTTTAGAAAGTATACTTGGAGCACTATGAACATTGTTTTTGTTGCATCTTAAAATTTTGAGTGTAACTATCCTCAATTTCTCATCCAAGGTTAGTATTTCCTAATTTCAGAAGAAAAAAATGGCCACTTAAGACCCCTTTTTGGCCCCCTATCTTTCTGCACTTACCCATGACTAAATAATTCTTATTATTTAATTAAATCTAATTTTTCTTCTATCCCACATGATTAAATAATTTCTAATTATTTAATTAAATATCCTAATTTCTTCTCATTCTCACAATTAAATAATATTCTTAATTATTTAATTCCCTAAATTTCCTCCAACTTCCACAAAGAAAATTCCTTTTGCAAAAGAGAATATTCCCTTTTAAAAATATTTTTTCCCTCCAAAATATCTAAATGACATATTCCCTCCAAAAAGAATATTTCAAAATTTAAATTCAAATTGAAATTTGAATAGATATTTTCCCTCCAAAATATCTTCAGCCAATTTTCCATGAAAATAGGGATATTTTGGGCTCTCATTCAATTTCATCCATTGATCTTCTTTTATCTCCTTGATTTCCTCTCATTCGTCGATCTTGAGATTCAATCCTAACCATTGATCAAATATTTTCAAATCTATAAAACAAGCCTTCCTCTTCATCAAAATCATTCACAATCTTCATGAGTTTGAGAAATTCATTATTTTGAGCTAATTGTGAGTCATAATCCATCATTCTTGAGCTTTGCAACATGGGAAAATTCTTAATAGATCAATCCACATTCATTTGGAGCATAACCCCCCAATGGAATTGAAGGTATGCACATTCTTGTATATTCAATTGCTTTGAATTATGTCTTTTAATGCTTTTATTTGAATATTTTTTATGTTGCTAAATAATTTCATTGAGTATAGGCTAATATGATATTTATTTGATGGGTTTTTAGTGTTTGATACATTAATTTCTTGATTTATACTTGTTACATCTAACCCATATTTTCCCCTATGATATTTTGGCACACCCAATGGGACCCATGTCCCAAAATTATCTTTTTTGACATTTTTTGTAGACTTACAAGTCACAATGACACCTTTTTAATAGAGTGACACATTTATCTTTTGCATAGTGACACCTTTGTAGTATCATACCACGTTTGAAAATAAAAGTGTCATGTCTATCATTCTGTGCCACATCTATTTGATAATCAATTATCTATTTTCCATCCAATTTTTACACAATGATGCATTTGGCTAGTCTTTATTTCTTCTGCAACATCTTTCCACTTCTATCTTTATCACTTTTGCAATATCTTTTCACTTCTATAATGTCTTGTTGCATCTATCTTTTTCACTTCTGTAATATCTCGTCGCTTCTAATTTCAATTACAATGACAAATCTATCAGGTATATCATTGTGTCTTTTCTAATTAGGGTTTGAAAATTTTCTTGATTTCTTTTGATTTGTAACCCTAATGTGGTTTGTTTTTTTATAAGCTAACATCTTTGCAGCTTGTAGCATAATGTTTCCAAAAGAAAACTTGATAAAAATATTTTTTTGAAGGTTTTTTATTCACATTTTAGTTTGGTCCAATTAAAATTAACCAACAAATCTTATTTTCTTTTGGTGCTTAAAAATGAACAATACAACTTGTACACTTCAATTTGGGTTTTAAAAATTTACCAACTTGCACATTTGATTTGGTGTTTAAAATTGAACCACATCTTTGAATTTTGGTGCACTTAAAAAGAAATCGATGGTGTGTTTGGTAGATTAGTGTGTATGTATGTTCTTTCATTTTTCCTAGTGCGATCTTGGAACTAACTTGTAATATATTTGTACACCTTGAGGATTAACGTTTTGCATATGATCTCCCCTTTTAACTCTTAAGAACAATATTAGGGATCAAAAACAACATTATTTTAGTTTATTTCAATGCATAATGGACAATCTCTTTGTTCATGGCAGTCTCCCTTTTCAAATCTAATCACAAAACCACATACAAAACTATGCAAGAATACAATAAATAGATTTGAAACACATAAAATGGAAGAGAAATTTGTAATATGTATTATATTGAAAAATTGAAAATGAGATACATAAATATGGAGCTCATATGCTCTCTTACAACATGGGCTTCAAAATTACAAAAAATTGCAACTCAACATTTTGTCTTCATTCTGACAACATCCGGGTATGCAAAACTACACTTCTCCAAGCCCCCTTGTCCAAATGAGAAAGCATAAATTAAAAGAGAAAGTGGAAGGAGAAAACCACTCCTGGTTTCCAAAACCATCAATTGAAAACCTCCTTGAGGAAAGTACACACAACCTTGGAAGTTTGAAAATCTACAATAAGACATGTGGCCCAATGCATTCCAACCCTCTCTTGGGCACCTAGACTCATGCCCAATCAAATTTGGTGGGTTATGACATCTTACACCTCTTACAGATAACTTGCACTATCATTGCATGCAAAGACATGCAAGCAACATGCAAGATTCCATTGCAGCCCACTTTAATACTTTTCATGACACATGTAAACTCATGCAAGACCTCTTTTGACTTCCTCTAAAAGTGGGATGCCCAAAGGGAATATTCTTTCACAAGTTACATTTACCGAGTTATCGGGGGTATTTTCCCACCAAATTTACATTACATTTTCACTTAATGGTAATTTACAATGTTACAAATGAAAAATATTATTTTCTATCACTTAATCCCTTATTGAAATCAATCAAAGAAAAAATAAAATATTTTTCATGACACAGGATTGCCCGTACACCTTGGATGCTCCTGTATTAGACACCTAGGGTAGAAGAAAAGTGACCCTGTCACTTCTCAAGAGGGTAGCCAATATGTTTAACTTCAGATTTTGACAACCAATATGAGTCCTCAATAGGCCTACCAAACCACTTGACCAAGTACTAAAAGTATTGTGTGTGCCTTGTACTCCTACTCACCCTACTATCCAAAATTGTCTTTATTTTCCCCTCTTCTGAAGTAGGTGTTGGTATATGAATTGTTTCACCTATTGTATCTTCATCACTTTCAGCTTCATGAAACTTTGTTAGGTCAAAAATATTAAATATAGGTGAAATATTTAGTCCCCTAGGAAACTCTACTTCATATGCATTACCTGAATCATGCCTACTTACAATTGGGAAAGGCCCAAAGTTCTTCATTTTTAACTTGTTATAGGTACCAACTCGAAATATTTCCTTTCTCAAGTGTACCATTACCTCATCACCAAATTTAAACTCCTTATGTCTCCTCTTCAAATCAGCTTTGAACTTGTATTGAAAGTGCATTTTGTTGATGTGATTTTGTACCTCCTCATGTATGCTCTTCATGTGTTCAACAAAGTCCTCTACTTCTGCACTCTTCTTATCAACATTATCCATCTTTTTTATATCTGAAACAACTCTTGGGCTATTGCATAAATAATTTTGAATGATGATTTATCTATACTTCTATTTACCAAGTTGTTATATGCAATTTTTTCTTGAGGTAGAATCAAATCCCACCCCTTTGGCTTATCTCCAACTAGGCATCTCAACAAATTACCCAAGCTTATGTTTACCACCTCTGTTTGACCATTTTTCTATGGATGGTAGGCTGAACAAAACTTCAAATCAGTCTTCATCTTCTTTCATAATGTCCTCAAAAAGTACCCCACAAACTTTGTATCTCTATTTGAAACAATGCCCTTTGGAAGACCATGTAACCTCACAATTTCCCTGGAAAACAATTTTGCAACATTCATAGCATCATTAGTCTTCTTGCATTGAATAAAATAAGCCATATTGGAAAATCTATCTACTACAACAAATATTGAATCATGTCCCCTTTGGGTCCTTGGAAAATCGAGAAAAAAATCCATACTAATCTCCTCCCATGACCTCTCAGGTACTAGAAGTGGTTGGTATAAACCTATTTTAACTAGTTCCTTTTTCCACTTGACAAATTCTACAACCTTGCACATATTTTCTGATATATTTCTACAATTGAGGCCAATAATATTTCTCCCCAACAAGTTCTATGGTTTGATCAAAACCAAAATGTCCCACAAGTCCTCCATTATGTTTTTCCTTAATTAAATTTACTCTCATTGAACTTCTAGGAATACACAACTTGTTACCTTTGAACAACATACCATCTTGGATTAAATAATCTAGCCACTTGGTTCTATCAATAGCAATAGGATCTTTGCAAGCCTTCCATGCTTCTCCAAAAATCTAGATCCTCCTCATATAAATCCTTCAACTCATTGAATCCAACAACCTCAACCTGGATTTCAATCAACAAACCCTGTCTTCTACTCAAAGCATCTACAACCCTGTTAGACTTCCCACTCCTATGCTTTAAAATAAAAGTATAATTTTGGAATAACTCTACCCATTTCATATGCCTATAATTTAACTTCCCTTGAATACTCAAATACTGAAGTGCTTTATGATTAGTAAATAAAACAAACTCCTTAGGTAAAAGATAGTGTCTCCACTTTTTCAATGCTTGCACAATAGCATAAAATTCTTGATCATACAATGAATATTTTATTTTTGCATCATTTAACTTCTCACTAAAGTAAGAAATGGTTTTCCCTTCTTGACTTAGTACAACTCCAATTGAATTTCCAATTGCATCACAATCAACTTGGAATACCTTGCTAAAATCTGGAAGTGTTAAAATAGGTTGCTTTGTCACTTTAGCCTTCAACAAATCAAAACTTCTTGCTGCTCCTATAGTTCATCTGAAATCTCTTTTATCTCCTCTCATGCTCTCAGTTAGTGGTGCACAAATACTACTAAAGCCTCTAATAAAATTTCTATAAAAATTTGTCAAACCATGGAATGATCTCACCTTGGTAGCACTTCTTGGTGTAGTCCATTCTAAAATAGCTTTCACCTTTTCTAGGTCCATCTTGAGACCTTCTCCTAAAACAAAAGAACCCAAGTATACCAATTCCCTCTTCAAAAAGCTGCACTTTTTCAAGTTAATGAGCAACTTTTCTTCATTCAATCTTTTAGAAATAAATCTGATATGCAACAAATGCTCTTCTAGTGTCTTACTAAAGATCAATATATCATCTAGATAAACAATAACAAATCTGTCTAAAAACTCTTTCAACATCTCATTCATCAATCTCATAAATGTACTAGGAGCATTGGTTAGTCCAAAAGGCATGACCAAACATTCATATAAACCTTCCTTTGTCTTGAAAGCTATCTTCCACTCATCACCTTCTTGAGTTCGTATTTGATGGTAACCACTTTTCAAGTCAATATTAGTGAAGTATTTAGCTCCACTCAAACAATCCATGATATCATCCATTCTTGGTAGTGGAAATATATATTTTATGGTAACCTTGTTGATAGCCCTTGAATTCGTGCACATCCTCCATTCTCCTCCTTTCTTTGGTGCCAAAACAACAGGCACTGCACATGGGCTTAGGCTCTCCCAAATCAAGTTTTTCTAAAACAATTCTTGAACTTGCTTGTTCAACTCTTCACTCTCAGTTGGAGACATTCAATGAGCTGCTTTGTTAGGAAAACTTGCTCCTAGTATTAGATCAATTTGATAACTTATCTTCCTCACAGGTGGCAGCCCCTTAGGTGCATTGTTTGAAACAATCCCTTGAAACTCTTGCAACAAATCTGCAACCTCCACTAGAACATCTTCCACATTTCACTGTTAGACCTAGGAATCAAAGAAAAAAATGCTTTCTCATGTCTCATTCTGTCTAGGAATTTTCTTGCATCCACTAAAAAAACTCTTGCATTACCACAAACTTGAACCAAATATTCTTTCAAAGGTTTCAATTTATGTTTCACACCATCCTTAACTATGGTATATGTATTAGCACAACCATCATGCATTACTTTCCTATCATACTACCAAGGCCTTCCTAACAAAACATGGCATGCATCCATTGGAATTATATCACAAAATATTTCATCAAAATAACCTCCTATTTTGAATGTTACCAAACATTGTTGGTTGATTAAATGATTTTTATTATCTTGTACCCATGATATTCGGTATGGTTTTAGGTGCTTCCTCGTTTCTGGCTTCAATTTTCTCACCATTTCTTCAAATACCAAGTTATTCTGTTCTTCCACTATCTATGATGACATTACAAGCCTTCTCTTCACATTTTCTACTTGTCTTGAATAATCTCTTCCTTTGAACAATTCATTTTCCTCATTCAACAATGCTCTTCTTGTCATGAGGACTTCACCTCCTTCTACTTCTTTGGAATGTGATGAGCATGCATCCTCCTCATTGATGTTTTTTGCTCTATTCTGATTTTCAGGTCTTCTAATGGCCCTTTCTTGATTATGAAGGAAATAATATGCTCTATGTCCCTCTTCTCTACATCAAAAATGGGTTCTATGAAAGCCACCTCTTGTGAATCCTCTACCCGATCTTCCTCTACCTCTTGGATTTTGGTCTCTAGGAGGGTAATAATTTTTTGAATTTTAATTTTTTCTGCTGCCTTGGTCTTCAAATTTCTGATTTTTATGATTCCCATCATAACTTCTTCCTTTAGTTCTTCCACCATGACCTCTTCCTCTTTTTTTTCTTTCAAATTTTCTGTTTAGTCTTTCTTCAACTTTCAATGAAAACCGGTATGCATCCTCAATGGTGGTCACTCTCACCAATGCATATTCTCCTTGAATGCTTGGTTTTAGCCCATTTATGTAACGGGATACCTTCTCCTTATTTGCTTTAGAATGTCCTATTCTAATAAGGACCTTGTGAAATTATTTTGTGTATTCTTTCACAGTCCTTGTTCCTTGTCTCAAGGTCTGCATCTTTTTGAGTAGCTCCAACTCATAATCTACTGGGATAAATTACCTCTTCATTTTGGCCACCATCCTATCCCATTTGGAAATTTTTTCTTTCCCTTGTCTTCCTCTTTCAAGCTATATTTTTTGCCACCAAATGCTTGCATGTCCATTTAACTTTTTTTTTTCAAACCTCACTTTATGAGGGTATTCAATCTCTTCAAACTTGAAAAATTACTCCATATCATTAATCCAATCTATTAATTCTTCAAGATTTAAACATCCATTAAAGGTTGAAACCTCAATTTTTGGTTTCTTTCCATTGTTTTATATTGCTCTAAATAATTTGATTTCTCTTGGATCAATTTGATCATGTTCTTCCTCTTCCTCTTCCTCTTCAGTTTCATCCTCACTATCATCTGTTTCCTTATGCACTTCTCTCTTATGAATCTCTTCCTGCAAGGTTTCTAGTTGCCTTTTAAGGGATCTAATTTCATCTCTAGGAGGGTCTCTTCCTCCACCACATCTACCTCTACCTCTACCTCTACCACAATTGGTAACTCTTGGAGGCATTTTAATCTTTATCGCCAACTCACAAGTCCTAATGTAAATTGCCTCACTTTGTTGCTCTGTTTATAGGCTCAAGAAAACCCGCTTTGATACCACTGATGAAAAGGGAGACTCTCCCTTTTCAAATATGATCACAAAACTACATAAAAAACTATGAAAGAAGGTATAAAATAGATTTGAAACACATAAAATGGAAGAGAAATCTGCAATATGTATTCTATTGAAAAAATGAAAATGAGATACATAAATATGGAGCTCATATGCTCTTTTACAACATAGGCTTCAAAATTACAAAAAATTGCAACTCAATATTTTGGCTTCATTCTAGCAGCATCTAGGTATGAAAAACTTAACTTCTCTAAGCCTCCTTCTCCCAATGAGAAAGCATGAATTAAAAGAGAAAGTGGAAGGAGAGAACCACTCTTGGTTTCCAAAACCATCAATTGAAAACCTCCTTGAGGAAAGTACACCCAACTATGGAAGTTTGAAAATATATAATAAGACATGTGTCCCAATGCATTCCAACCATCTCTTGGGTGCCTAGACTCATGACCAATCAAATTTGGCGGGTTATGACATCTTACACCTCTTATAGATTCCTTACACTATCATTGCATGCAAAGACATGCAAGAAACATGCAAGATTCCATTGCAGCCCACTTTAAGACTTTTCATGACGCATGCACATGCATCCATGACCTCTTTTGACCTCCTCCAAAAGTGGGAAACCCAAAGGAAATATTCTTTCACAAGTTACATTTACCGAGTTACCGGGGGTTTTTTCCCACCAAAATTTACATTACATTTTCACTCAATGGGAATTTACAATGTTGCAACTGAAAAATATTATTTTCTATCACTTAAGCCCTTATTGAAATCAAACAAAGAAAAATTAAAATATTTTTGGTGACATAGGATTGCACGTATACCTTGGATGCTCCTGCACTAGTTACTCACCATGTACTCCCTTAAGTAGGAATATAAATATTTGAGTTGGTTATTTATAACCTCTCAAGGAGAGCTATCCTATTTTCATAAAGAAAGGTATTTGTATTTAATCTTGTCGAGTATTTATCACTTAACTGTGAGGTGGGCCTACTACACATTTACACACCTACTTGATTAACTAATTCATGCTTGTCTTCAATTGTATTCAGTTTTTTCTCTACCAATGACACTATTTGGCCTTTGGGCTTTAAACCTTGTTATCAAGAGTTAAAGAGTCACAGTTGTTTCAGTCTTCTATTTTTTTATCACTTTCCAAATTAGTAAAAGAAAAAATTAATCCTCAAAATTGCAAAATCCTAGACATACTTAGGATCAAATTTTCAAAAACTTGTCTCTTAGTCAAATCGACATGTGTGATTGTCACCTTGTGTCACTTATGTATGTATCTTGGCACATTTTATTTTTCATACCAACACTTTTTTTTTCATATCAACATATTTGTACACCTTGGTGCATTTCTCTTAGAGTCATCTTCTTTCAAAATCCTATAGTGCCATGTTTGAATGTCACATTGTGCCTCCTTTTTTTGTAGACCTACTCTTTTTCAAAATCATGTCGTGTTTTTTAGGGAAATGTACCATGTTTGTCTATCTTCCAACACATTTGTAAAATGGTGTGTTTGACTATTAATCCAGAACAACAGAACCTCTAAAAGTCTCAAAAATATAATTTTTCACCAATAGACAATATCAGAATAGAGACTACCTATAGTCATCTTGATAATCCAAAACAACAACATACAAGGTGAAAGCACAAAGTTGATTCCAATTAAGGTGGAAGTTTCAAACTTAGAAAAAAACCCAAAATCAGTCAAAATGAAACATAATCCTATTATTCAACAAATAGGATCCCATTTCGCTTCGGGGCCCCAAACCTAAAACGGGATCTAGTTTCATAAAAAAACTTTTTTTTTTTCATAAAAGCATTAAAATTTTAAATTTTTATGGAATGGTATCCCATTTTGTAAAATTTGAATTTTTGATTGGGATTTTTTCCTTGTTTTTTCGTTTAGGAAAAGGGTTGAGGATTCAAACCTAAGCTTTGAACCTGGTTTGTATAGTGCCCCACCATTCTCACTGTGGATGTGCAGGTAGTGTTGGCAATCTCAAATTTTCCAAATTTGAAGTGCCCATTTCAAAAAATTTGCCTATGCACTTTCAAAAGTGCACTTGACAAATCTTCCTAAATGACCTACTTTGGAGGGTTGTATTTCGGAGCTTGTTGATTTTGGTGCAAAACCCATTTGCAAGCTCACTCATGTGTCCTATGTGAGTATGCATGTCAATTTTCAGCTTCCTACAAAAAGTTTTGTCAGGGTTTTGAAAAGTGAAGCTAGAGGGTTTTGGCACCTTTTTGCTATTTGCAAACCTTCATTTATGCAAAGTAGCCTCCCGTTTGAGCTTGCATTTTGCAATTTGATGACTATAAAGTCAAAAAAATTGTTGTTCTACATTATCCATACCAAAATGTGTTTGCATGCCAACTTTTTAGAGCCTCATGATTTGATTTGCTATTTTTAGCATATCAAAACCAAATAGAATTTCTCTTGTTTTGTATCTGTATTGCTGACAATGTTTCTGAGAGGTCCACTTTGTCTGTCAATATCTTTTGATGGGATATTTTTCAAACAAATTCCCCTTGCACACATGTTCTCTACACCAAAGTGATCTACTTTGTCCGATGGCAGCTCTTTAGGAGTTGATTTGATATTTTTGTGAAGAGGCGATTGGATGAGTTTTAATAGGTTCAGAACAGCTGATTGTTGCAGAAAATATGAGTAAGCAAATTTGACAGTAAATATCTTTTACCTCGTGAATTCTTTTGCTGAGTCATCTATTGCATTCAATTCTTGAGATTGATTTCTACAAGCTTGCAAGATTTTATGACTCCAAGAGGTTGTTTGACCAGTTTCCCAGGCCAATTCCAGAGCCAACTTGGCCATTTTTGCTCAGTGTTCAAAAGGGTTAGAAAGTGAGTTTCAATGAAAACCCATTTCAAATATTCATGCCAGATGCATTCAAAATACAATGTTGATTCAATTTAGCCCAAAATTTGTTAGAAAATGAAACATTTTTTTAGTCGGGCCCACAAGAGACCCGACATGGGTTGCATGATGTAAGGTGATTTTCACTGAATTTGCCTTGGGATGCAATCCTAATGCTTTTAATCTTGCTTCACTATTTGAATAGTTGCAATAAATTGATGAGGCAAATCACTCTATACAAGTTGATATGTTCAGGTTTCATCTTCATATGATATATTTTTGTGCTTCACAACTTTGGTTCACATTCAAAATAAGGTCCAATTTGATATGAATTTGACATGGAACTCTGTTCTAATGAGAGTAAGATAGAACTTGAAGAAATGGGAATCAATTTGAGTGATGGATAAAAGCAAGGAATGTACCCTTCTCATTCAGTGTACCATGATGTAAAAATCTATCTTTCGATGGATTTTCTTTAATATTTTGGATGCACATATAGGGGCACAACCGTCTAGTGAGTGCCCACATGGAATCTTAAAAGTTGAAGATTGTTATGAATGTTGCACACCATCAAGTTTTGCGTCTATTTGAGAAGAAAAGAAAGGAATTCAAACAGGCCCACAATGCGTAGAGTGAGAATGCAGTATTATTGTTTGACAAAATCTTATCTTGAAAGAAGCCCATGGAAACATTAATGTTGCAGATCAAATGGACATTCACTAAGCCAGGCTACAGGGGCTTGACCTCTAGCAAGAGAAAGGAGGCACCTGATATGAATACCTTGTAAGAATTATAAAGGTGACTTAGTTATATGATTCACATAATGAGGCATAGAATAATTTACATCAAAGCTTTGAATAGAAGAGGGATGGTCAAGTGTATCAAGTGAATAACTTAATACTTGCAGCCAAATGTTAAGAAGCTTGAGCTATTTGGAGTAATGTTGACACAGTAGAGGGAATGTTATAAATGCAACAAATACACCAAAATGCATTGTTGAAAAGTCTTTAAAAGATTCTCAAGCAAATAGAAGAGAAGAGTTAGAGCTTCACAACCCAGTGGAGGGTTTTAATGAACAATCTAGCGCACTTGAATAGGCAATGGATATCCATTAAAGCATGAAAGCCCACGAGCAATAAAAGGGCACAAAATGGTTTGTTAAAGACTTTAGCAAATTTCCAGCAAACATGGGATGCACCTAGGCAAGGCTATAGAAACTTTCAAGTAGATGATGGGAGCCAAGAAATGATGGAATGGCGTGCATATGGTATGACAAAAATCTCAGTCAAAATGAGATCTCATGAAGCGCCAATATTGTAGCCGATATACACAAATGAGTTTGTTAAAAGGTTTTGATACTTTCAAATAATCAAAGCATATATAGGGGCGCAACCATGAAGAAGGGGCACCAAGAATGAAAGAGGAACAATGCACAAAGAGTTCGTTGAAAATCCTTTAGAAACCTCAGGGAAAAAAAATACAGTCAAAAGAGAAATGAGCACCATCTCAAAGTGGCTCAAACAAAAGATGAATAGCGCAGCTAGTGATCAGGAATGCCACACCAACAACAAATAAACAAAGATAATTTGTTGAAAAGGCTTAAGAAACTATTAAGCCAATGCAAACAAGAGGTAGCATGTCCATCAAAATAGGGTGTGGCTAGGTGCAGCAAATGCAACAAAAATTCTCAAAAAAATGTATAAAATGGCTGGCGTGTTATTAAACAAGGCACCACCGAATATGTCAAAGAGGGCAGAGTATGCATAAAATGCACTGCAAACAGGGGATGCACTTGTCTATGAAGAACCCCATGAATGAAGGCACCAACACTCACAAGGCGCATGAGCTTGTGTAAAGAAAACCACAAGAAAATTCCACATATCATGGAATACCATAGTTGTAGGATATTTCCAAAATAGATTTGTTGAAATCAAAACAACATGACAAAAGGAGAAGAGCACAATATGAATGCATTGTTAAGATTTAGAAACTCACAAGCAAATGTTTCATCATGGAGATTTTTCAATGCACAAAAGATAAGAGAGATCTCTCTGAAACAAATGAAGGAGCTGCCTCCATTTCCACAGGAAACTTGCAAATGTGGAGTGAATTCAGAACACATAAGGAGTTACGACAAACAAGTGAAAGAGACTAAAATGAGATCAACTACCAAGATTGGAGGATGAACTCCAACAAAATTGTGGTCATTCCCCACTATCTCGTGGGACGAAAGTGTTCAATCGTTAAAACTGGCGAGAGCATTGGGTAAGTGTTGTGGGTTTTATTTTATTGAAAATATAGAGCCTTTTAATTTGCCTGGGGAAATATAAAGGTGTTCCCGATGAAATATTAATTTCCCTCATATTTAAAGTAGTAAATGGAAAATATTTGGACATCATGTGGGGTCTCATGAAAAGTTAAATATGCCTGAAGGTGTTTTACATTTTAAAACATATTGTTTTAAAATGTAATGTGAAAAAGTAAATATTTCAAATATAAAAGGTGAAATAAAATACATGTACAGGGAAAATATTTTAAATGGGTCCCAAAGTGAAATATTTAGTATTTCACCATAAAGTGAAAAGCTGAAGGGACTTAAAGGTGCCTGGGGAAAGGTTTTAAATGTTTCACTTTAAAAGTAAGGTGCAAGGAGGAAAATCTTTTAAAGGTGAAATACAGGCATAGGAAATAACTTGAGAAAGTGAATTTAATATTGACTTTTGTTTTCATCTTGCTAGGGAATAAATAATGTGTAAAGTGAAAACATGGAAATGTGTTTTACATGTAAAAGGTGAAAAGGAAAATGTTTCAATGCTAAATAAATGTTTTAAATAAAACATTTGAAACATTATGTGCAGCTAAAACAAAGAGTAGGAAAATGAGCTTTCACAGGCAGGATATTTTTCAACTGTTTTCAGCTACTGGGTGAAATTGGAAATTCCTCACATGGTCAAATTTTCTGTTGTTGGGCAACTTGAGGCAAAGGGAAAATTGGTGGAAAAATATAGTTTGTTGTAGAAAGATGAGAGAGGCTTTACAAATTTGTGAATCAATGGGAATTAGGCTTCCAGATGGCAACATCAGATTGATTTTCTGGAGCCTTCTCTTCTTCTCTCATTTGTAAAGGATTCTGAAGTTTTGTATGGGGCTGGCTAGATAGAGAAATGTTGAAATTCTAAGTCATTTTGTGTTTGTAAGCTGTAAATGCATATTTCAAGAGAAAATACAACCAATTTATGCAAATAAATCATGAAAGTGTTTGCACATTCATGAATATCTTCAAATTGTCTCCAGATCTATATATTTTCAGTCATTTAAATTCAATAATACCAAGTATCTTTGAGTTTGGCATCTCAATTTCATGAGATTGTTTTATCTATTTATGGGTCTATTTCAATGAAATGGTTAAATACTTTGAATAGATGATTGTGATTGAAGTGTGCAGGTTGGATTTGGTAAGCATAATTTGATTGATGATAGGAGAGGATTTTCTAATGTAAGACATTAACAGTTGATGGAAAACATTAACAATTTAAATCCACTGGTTGAGTTTAATTTGCTAATGAATTCATCTTGTGTGTTTGACTTCATGGCACATAATTAGGCACTGATTTATCTTGCAGCTTAGTGCACCTCATAAACGTTTTATAAATTCTAAATCATTCTTAATCCTGTTGTTAGTTGTGGTTTAGTGTTGTCATGCTTCCCAATTGCTGAGTGAGTGTTGAGTTACTGAGAATGTAGCTAGATTTGAAGTTGTCAATGCTCTCCTTAGTGTCTCTTCATTGGGATTTATTTTCTATAAAAAGAAATGTCAGTTTGTATGAGTGAATTAGGTTTTGGGCATTGTATAGGTTGACCCGCCTTGGTCCTACAGAGCCATAAGTGTAGAAGATCTTAGTCTTTGACTAAATCTTGTTAGTTAGCCAAATCCCCTCTGGGTCTGAGAATAAGACATTGGCTAAGTCTTTAGGATTCATTGGTTTGGTTCAATTTGGAACACCAACAAAATGGTGACTCTACTGGGGAGAATTTTAGAAAATTCTCATTGAAGAATCTAGAAATAGAGTCATACCATTTGCATAAGAGTCATATTATTGTTTGCCACTCTGAAATTGAGTTCAAATATTGAAGGATTTCAAGCCTGGAGAAATAATTGTTGCAGTGAACCTGATTATTTTACGATCTGTGGTGCTTTGCTAGTAGAAGGAACTCATAAAGAAATTTACATGTGAAAGAACTTCATGATGTTCGAAGTTCAGTACTTTAAGAAGAGAGGTGGTGACTCTATTAGAAGAACCTGTTGAAGATTTAAAGAAAAGTTCTAGGTCTACAAATTTCCAGAGCAATTTGTAAGAGCTACAAAGTTTCTAGGTACTCTTCACATATTTGAACTTCTTAAAAAATTTGGTTCCCTATTTAGTGATTTAGCACTACCAAAGGGAAAGGATAGTAAATTTAAGTTTGCACACTTCCATTTGTTGGATCTGTTGAATGTAATTGCAATTCCATTGAAAGATTTATGTCTAGTGCTCAAATATTTTCTTATATGGATGGTTAGAATGAATTTGTACATCTTAGAGATTTCCATCCATTTGTCTTGTCATATATTTCCATCCATTTTCCCATGTCATAATTTGTCATTGTAATCTTTCATTTGGTCATGGTTGTAATTATGCACAATTAGTGAGCCTTGAATTGTAATATCTATGGATAATAAAGTAGCCATACCTGTAAAGACCTTGATTCGCCTTGTTAAGAAGTGTCAAAAGTATAATTATATTCAAGCATCTAATACCCCAAAGTGTAAGAAACCAAGAGTTAATAAGCCTAGGTTTAGTCTTGAATGGAATGACATATTTGAAAGAAGGCTTAAAGAGATGGATGAAAGACACCAGTTGTTTCAACAAGCCCAGTCAAGAGACAACCAAACAGTGTCTACTTGTCAAATTGTTGCACCATTTGTCAATTCCTTTGATCCATTGTATGCTCAATTAGATTTATCATGGGTTGATTACAAGGTTGAAAGTATGTCAGCTCAAGTCTACAAAATGATGCCTACATTTAGTGGATACAATGTTTGTGAAGGAGATGCACATGCCAAAAGTTTTTCCAGCTTCATGGAGAAACATTCATTTGAATATTAGGATATGTGGATGAGATTATTTGTTAGATCCCTTGAAGCAAGAGCTCGAGATTGGTATTTGAGTTTTCCTAAGAAGTCATGTCCTTGCTGGGATAAATTAGTGGCTGCTTATAGAGAAGAATTTGCAAGAGAGCCCTCTGACCTTGTCATGTGGTTAAAGCAGATCAAGAAGCAAGATGATGAGTCAAGTGTTGATTTCAGTCATAGATTTGTTGCTTCCTTGTCACTAATCCCAGATAATTTAAGACCTAGTACATCAAACTGTATCCATATATATTTTGAAGCTTATGAAGAAGGGTCTAGTGCATTGTTAAAAGATTTTAAAATACTGAGCATGCAGATGGCCTACACATTTCTAGATGATTTGGATAAGAGAAGGAATGAATATGTGCAAAGATTTTTGTCCTCACTTATGGGTAAACATGTTGATGAAATCAGAAATTATGTGAATGCAAACGATCAAAGGTCTTCAGAAAGTGCATAGTACTTGAGAAGGTAGAAAATGAGAAAGATGCATTATCAGGTGATGAAGAAGTTGTTGATGAACAACTTATAGAAGAAGTATACCCAAATGGAAATCAATAGCTGAGTCTTCTAAGCTAAGAACATGATGAAGAATATTAGTTGGATTTACTCTTTGAAGAAGAGATAAGTAATCAGCAATGTTGTGATATAATTGACTATGTCAATCCTACATGTGTTGAGTGTACTCTTGATGCAAGTTTCCATGATAAGAAAAAAAAAAATTCTGATTTGAGAAGTGCTCTTGAGGATGTCAGTGTATTAGCTACAAGTGATAGAGTATGTGATGGATTTCAAGTTGAAAGATCAACTACAAGTAGTTGTAATGAGGAAACCATTGATGGTTTCCAGTTCAATAGAGAAGATGTTTGTGTCTACCCTCAAGAGGATGAAAGTGACAAGCTTAATGAAGACACCCAACTCAATATTGAAATGCAAAAGGATGTAGATTGTTGCTATGACAGCCCAATGGTAAGCAAGAATGAACAAATGGACAATCTATTCTCTATGATGGATTGTGACCATGTTTTTCACAAGTTTGTTAGTGATCCAATCTCTTATGATTGGGGAAGCCCTGTTTATGATTTGCCCATTGAGTTTTCAGGCTTTGAAGATGATGACATCATGGGATATCCTGATTTGAAATTTGACAATGCATCCAATTCTAGTGAAGGTCAAGAAGAGGAAGTGGTTGAAATGATGGATCAGAGCACTGATCTATTGACCAGTGAACAAATTTAAAATCTATTGACCATTGAATATCAGAAATGTGCACATATAGATAACTCTCAAGTGTTGTGTATAGCCCCTACTGACTTTGACAGTGATGATGACCTTCAATATGGAAGGTATGATGCAAGTGAATCTAATTTTACTTCCAATGACAAATCAGCTAATCATGATGATGATAATGTGAATGAAGACAAGTAGACATTTGATGGTAATGATGCAATGTATGATGAGTATGATAGTGTGCATGCTAATACAAACTTAGAAATCTGTTTTGATGAGTTTGAAGCAGCAGATCACCATGAGGGTTGCACATCAAATGAGCCAAGTTTTGAAGATTCTAATATAGATTTTGACAAGTCTTTGTTTGTTGATTTGAATGAGCCTAGACATGATTCTTGGGATGTGGATATGGATATTGATTTCAATAAGAAATCAAATTATGCTTTTGAACTAGAATTGCTCATTGTTGAGCAAGCTTGTGATATTGAAAGTGTTGGTACCTTATGTTCAGAACATGATCATATGACCACAAATGATGATGAGTTAGAAATCTCTGATGACTCTCAATACCAGCATGACAAAGAACAGTTGCAAAGTGTTCCAATAGATGAGTGTATTTCTTTGCATACACTTGAAGATAGTTTGCATGATGAGCCAGATCCTCTGGTAAGTTCTTGTGATGGTTTAAAATTTGACATGCAAACTAATGATCATATTGATCTCCAAAATTCTAGCCATGTAGCAGAATGTGAGTGCTACCTTTTTCAGCTAGAAGAGGTTTTCACAAAGTGTGGCAATGTGCAGAATATTGAAGCAAGTTGTCTTCAGTTTGAGAAGGGTTCATATGATGAATATGATGAGTTATTGCCACACGATAATCAAGATTTTGAAAGTGTTCTTGACTTTCAGATGTATAGTGACTATGAAGATAATGTTGTATATGATTTCCTGTTGAGAGGTACCAACATGTTTAATTAGGTAGATGGTTGTGATCAAGCTATGCTTTCATATGGTCTTGATCACCATCCTCAAATGTTGCCACTTGATGCAAAATCAAAGAATGAAGAAAGTGGCAGTGATGTGACCTATTTGATTTGGTTGCCATGTGATGACAAAGTTGAATGGGGAGCAAGTTTTCACTTGCATGAAGGTAGCTTGATGCTTGTGTTTGCAAGGATGTAGTCACCTATTCTCTTGTGGTTTGATAGAGGCAAGCATGAGTTGAGGGAGATCAGCTCTTTTTATAGAATTGTGTTTGACAGAGGTAAATGTTGACTCCCATTTTTCATTTGGTGGCTTGGGGTCACCAGATGAAGTTGAAAAAGAAGAATGAATAAAGGAGCAGTTTCAGAGCATCTAATGGATTCAATTTTTGGTCTACTTCCCAGAGATTTGGAATCTTGCTATGTCCACAAGAGGCATACATCCCTAGTTGGAGCCACTATTGGCACTCTCAAATTTCCCAAATTTGAAGTGCCCATTTCAAAAAAATTGCCTCTGTACTTTCAGAAGTGCACTTGACAAATCTGCCTGAATGACCTACTTTGGATGGTCGTATTTCGAAGCCTATTGATTTTGGTGCAAAACCTATTTGCAAGCTCACTCATGTGTCCTATGTGAGTATGCATGTCAGTTTTTAGCTTCCTATAATGAGTTTTGTTAGGCTTTTGAAAAGTGAAGTTGGAGGGTTTTGGCACCTTTTTGTTGTTTGCAAACCTTCATTTATGCAAAGTAGCCTCCCGTTTGAGCTTGCATTTTGTAACCTGATGACTATCAAGTCAAAACGATTATTGATCTGCATTATCCATACCAAAACATGCTCACATTTCAGATTTCAGAGCCTCATGATTTGATTTGCTATTTTTAGCAGATCAAAACCAAATAGAATTTCTCCTGTTTTGTATCTACATTGTTGACAATGTTTCTGAGAGGTCAACTTTGACCGTCAATATCTTTTGATGGGATATGTTTCAATAAAAATCCTCATGCACACATCTTCTATGCACCAAAGTGATCTACTTTGTTAGGTGGCAGCTCGCCAGGAGTTGATTTCATATTTTTGTGAAGAGGTGATTGGATGAGTTTTAATTGGTTCAGAACAACTGATTGTTGTAGAAAATCTGAGTAAGCAACTTTGACATCGGATATCTTTCACCTCATGACTCCTTTTGCTGATTTGTCTATTGCATTCAATTCTTTAGACTGATGTCTACAAGCTTACAAGTATTTATGTCTCCAAGAGGTTGTTTGACTAGTTTCCCAGGCCGATTCTAGAGCCAACTTGGCCATTTTTGCTCATTGTTCAAAAGGGTCAGAAAGTGAGTTTCAATGAAAATCCATTTCAATTCTTCATGCTAGATGCATTCAAAAGATAGTGTTGATTCAATTGAGCCCAATTTTTTTCAAAAATGATTTTTTTTTAGTCGGGCCCACACGGGACTCGACATGGGTTGCATGATGTAAGGCGATTTTCACTAAATTTTCCCTGGGATGCAATCCTAATGCTTTTAATCTTGCTTCACTATTTGAATAGTTGCAATACCTTTATGAGGAAAATCACTCTATACAAGCTGATATGTTCAGGTTTCATCTTCATATGATACATTTTTGTGCTTCACAACTTTGGTTCACATTCAAAATAAGGTCCAATTTGATATGAATTTGACATGGAACTCTGTTCTAATGAGAGTAAGATAGAACTTGAACAAATGGGAATCAATTTGAGTGATGGATAAAAGCAAGGAATGTAGCCTGCTCATTTAGTGTACCATGATGTAAAAATATATCTTTTGATGGATTTTCTTTAATATTCTAGATGCACATACAAGGATGCAACCCTCTAGTGAGTGCCCACATGGAATATTAAAAGTTGAAGATTGTTATGAATGTTGCACACCATCAAGTTTTGCATCTATTTGAGAAGCAAAGCAAGGAAGTCAAACATGCCTACAATGTCTGGAGTGAGAATGTAGAATTATTGTTTGACGAAATCTTATCTTGAAAGCAACCCATGGAAACATTAATGTTGCAGATCAAATGGACATTCACTAAGCTAGGCTATAAGGGCTTGACCTCTAGCAAGAGAAAGGAGGCACCTGATACGAATATAGTGTAAGAATTATAAAGGTGCCTTAGTTATATGATTCACATAATGAGGCATAGAAGAATTTCCATCAAAGCTTTGAATGGAAGAGGGATGGTCAAGTGTATCAAGTGAATAACTTAATACTTGCAGCCAAATGCTAAGAAGCTCAAGCTAGTTGGAGTAATGTTGACACAACAAAGGGAATGTTATAAATGTAACAAATACACCAAAATGTCTTTAAAAGATTCTCAAGAAAATAGAAGAGAATAGTTAGAGCTTCACAATCTAGTGGAGGGTCTTGATGAACAATCCAACACACTTGAATAGGAAATGGATATCCATTAAAGCATGAAAGCTCGTGAGCAGAAAAAGGGCACAAAATGGTTTGTTAAAGACTTTAGCAATTTTCTAGCAAACATGGGACGCACCTGGGAAAGGCTGTAGAAACTTTCAAGTAGATGATGAGAGCCAAGAAATTATGGAATGGTGTGCATATGGTATGAAAAAAACCTTATCAAAATGAGATCTCATCAAGCACCAATATTGCAACCGCTATACACAAATGAGTTTGTTTAAAGGTTTTGAGACTTTCAAACAATCAAAGCAAATACAGGGGCACAATCATGAAGA
This sequence comes from Sequoia sempervirens, assembly GCA_007258455.2. Taxonomy (NCBI): domain Eukaryota; kingdom Viridiplantae; phylum Streptophyta; class Pinopsida; order Cupressales; family Cupressaceae; genus Sequoia; species Sequoia sempervirens. Next base: position 41,398 of record VDFB02376855.1, read on the forward strand.
AGGGGCACCAAGAATGAAAGAGGATCAACACACAAAGAGTCTGTTGAAAAGCCTTTAGAAACCTTAGGGAAAAAAATGCAGTCAAAAGAGAAATGAGCACCATTTCAAAGTGGCTCGAACAAAAGATTAAGAGCACAACCAGTGATCAGGAATGCCACGCCAGCAGGAAATAAACAAAGAGAATTTGTTGAAAAGGCTTAAGCAACTGTTAATCCAATGAAAACAAGGGTAGCGTGTCCATCAAAATAGGGTGTGGTTGGGCACAAAAAATGCAATATAAATTCTCAAACAAATGTATAAAATGGCTGGCATGTTATTAAATAGGGAACCATCGAATATGTCAAAGAGGGCAAAGTATGCATAAAATGCACTACAGACAGGGGACACACTTGTCTATGAAGAACCCCATGAATGAAGGCACCAACACTCACAAGGCACATGAGCTTGTGTAAAGAAAACCCCACGAAAATTCCACGCATCATGGAATGCCATAGTTGTAGGATATGTCCAAAATAGATTTGTTGAAATCAAAACATGATAGCAGGAGAAGCACACAATATGAATGCATTGTTAAGATTTAGAAACTCACAAGAAAATGTTTTTTCATGGAGATTTTTCAGCTCACAAAAGATAAGAGAGATCTCTCTGAAAAAAATGAAGGATTTTCCTGCATTTCCACAGGAAACTTGCAGATGTGGAGTGAATGCAGAACACGTAAGGAGTTAGGGAAAACAAGTGAATGGTCTTTATGATTGCTTAACCTTGAAAGTGGTTGGCTATCTTGTGGGTCATGTGTATTGTGTGAAATGTAAACCCTAAGGGTGATGCCCTCCTATCTTTGTATGGATTCATGTGATTATGATAAGTGAGCAAGATGGTTAGTGCCTTACTCGATGGTAAGTTCCTTACTCTATGTATGGATTCATGTGATTATGATAAGTGAGCAAGATGGTTAGTGCCTTCCTCTATGTATGGATTCATGTGATTATGATAAGTGTGCAAGATGGACAATTCCTTTCTCTGTGTAGGGTTTACTAGTTGCAAGTAGGGGGAGTGGCTCTCCATGGGGGCCGAAACACAAAGTGGTGTCCAAGATAACCCATTGAAGAGTTTCTTAATCTAGTGATAACCTTAATAATGAATTAGGGGGATGGGTAGAATTCACATTAAACAAGATAATGATATGACCCACTCATGGCTCAAGTGCTCCTTTAGGCATGAGATGAGATGGGAAGGCCTAGAATGGTAAGATCAACTGTCTTGTCCTCATGAAAGTTACCTTGGTTCCACATGAGTTTGTATGGGGGCCGAAGATCGGGAGAGGTTGCCAGGATAACCCAAGATGGGGGTCGGGGCCTAGGAAGATCTACCAAGATAACACATATTAAGCTATGTGATGACACTCTTCCCTATTGCAATCTAACATCCCCTAGTGGTATTTCCTATTTGTGTGTGAGTGCCTCTATAATTGAAGTAAGTGTTGTAAGTGATGTTGGTATGATTAGTAGTGTTGTGTTGGAGTCATGTATAGCCCTTTTTTGTGTTAGCCTATTGTTTTCCTATCTATTGGATGTGGGACCTTGTGTTATCTCCTAGCATGGAGGGTGGGCCTCAGGGTTCCACATGGTCAGGAGGTTAGTTCTTTTTCCTCCATTGGGTATTCTTGCTACATGTTAATGTGTGAGGAGATTGATCATTGCACTATGGAGTTTGGTTCCTGTTCCTGTTTAAGAAGATCTCCTATCATGTATTTGTATATTGGATTGTACTTCTATTGTACCTCTTAATGTAAGTTGATGTAATCTTCCCACATGTACTAGGGGAAGCATGGTAATTATTGTAATGATGTAATGTTTATTGATGATTTCTTCTTACAAAGAGTATTGTAAAGTAATGCATCATTTTGATGAATGTTAGCTAAAAAATGATCTTTAATGTTTGATTATCAGTTGACATATTATTAGTTTGTGAGTAGCACAGTTGAGGAACCTTAGAGGAACCAAGACTAGATTATTATGTTATGTTATGTTATGCATTCTATTATTATTTGCGTTTTAAAAAAAAGTGTTCCAATAATTTGACGTAGTTTAGTGGTCCTCAGGGGTTCCTTGGTGGGGGCGTTACACCTAGTATCAAAGCAAGTGTTGTAGCACTAGGATCTCTAGTTAATGTTGTCTCCCATGTCTAGTTATAGTAACTTTCCCTATGCATGTGTTCTCAGATGTCTGATGTGTGGATAGAAGGTCATAGGGACCCTTGTGTTAGATACCATGTTTTAATCTAAACTCCTAGTTGAGATGTTAGATAGAGGATTAGATGCTTTGTGTATTCTTTTGTTGGGTGTGTTTCCTTGGATGTTTGTAACTATTTATTTTTCCTGTGTGACCTTGTTTCATTTCTATGACTTCTAGTTCTTTAAATGTACAAATTTAGTCTTGGAATGCATGTGCGGGTACAAATTAATTAGTTGTCAAGTTGGCATGTGGATTTCTTTTGTTTGACTAAATGTGCATTAGGACAAGATGTTATTTTTCACATCTAGGCTACTTATGTGGTTCTAAGCAAGTGGGAATGTATGTTATGTGGTTTTAAAAGAAAGCCTTGGCCTGAGTGTGTTATCCCTTCATGTGTGTTCCTAGTTGGTAGTAGTGTCTGCATCCACATGTGGTTTAGTGAATTTTCATAATGTTAAGAATATACTGCATGTAAAAGGGTTGTTAGAATAGACTAAGGAAAAGTATGTAGATAGTTTATAAATGAATTATTTTCTATCTTTTTTGATTGCTATAATGCATGCACAGTGATGTAATGGAATCCTGATCTTGTGTAAGTTATGTTTAGAAATGTAAAACCTTCCTATGGGTGGTAGTTAAGATTTTGGTAGAAAGTGTGACTTAATTTTCCTTTATATAGATGCTTTGTTTGGAAAGGGTGTGTTTGCAAGTTGATTGCATTGAATTAAATTATCTTGTTTCCTCTTTCTCTTAACCCACATATAGTTAATAAAGAGAATTAGTCTTAAACCACTTTATAATAAAAAAATGTTTAGGCCTTAAACTTGTATGCTTGAACCTTGACTCTGAATCAAAGAAATTATGTCTGAAGTTACTTGAGTGATGGATCTTATGTTCTCCTAAAACTGCACTCCTTACTTTTGGTTTATGCATAAAAGATATATTATGAATGAGACTTAGTGTAGTTGTTGGGTATTTAATCTATGCATTTGGAAGTAAATTTATGTGATTAAGTTTTGCATTACATGATTTGATATGTTTTATTGGAAATGGCTACTTTTTTGGAATAAATAAGATGCTAGTGCATAGAACTAGGTTCCTATTTTGAGAAATTATGATGACTAAGTATTTGAACATCTTGTTTGCTATTTGTAGCTAGAACCTATGGCATAATGTCTTTCTCTTTTCTTACTATTGTATAAATAGAAAATATTTATGCATTAGATGTTTTGCATGTTGAATTGTTATGAGGGGGTAACAGGTGAAGTAATTAAGATTAGGTATGGGATAGGGATGTTTGAGTAGGCATAATCACTGTGTAAATATTTAGTGTTACTTGTACTAGCTTGGGATAAAGTTTGAGAGAATGTGGGATTGTGTTATGGAAACAAATATGTGAATCCCTTTGTTCTGTGAAAATTTATATAATGTTTGATGAAGTAAGAGTTTCTTGTGTTTAGGAAAGACCTATATGAAGTAGGGTATGTGTAGGATCATGATGGGCCGAAAAGTGGCAATATGATGGGTATGTGGCTGATGACTTTTTTTTTATCCAAAATTGATGAAACGAAATTTTTTTTTAAAGGAGATTCTCAACTTTCCACCAATATAAATTATGCTTTACTTTGAATTTAATAATTAATTATTATTCATTTTCTATTCAAATTACTACTAAAGTCCTAATTGATAGGCTAATTGAAAAGTATCTATAGCTTTCAAATGGTATCACATTTTTTGAATCTAAAACATGTGTCACATTCTATGCTTCACATACTATAGGATTAAAAAAAGAAAAATTGAATTTCATGAAGTTTTGACCAAGTTAAGTTGGTCAGACATTATGAGTTTTTAATATTTTTTAAAATTTGTAATAAAAAATTCATAATTAATTATTTACTTGGAAAACAAATTGCAAAAAAATATGCATCACATTGGGACATGAGTCCTCTACTTATGTCTAAAATATTATAAAAAAATATTATCATTTTATTGTGGATAGGGTGGTCAGACAGACACCTACTTCTTATTTTTTCCTTGAAATTTAAGTACTACTGTATTTAAATTTCAAATTTTCACCAAATAGATTTTTTTTTTAAAACAAACCTAGTAGTTTAGAAACTACATTCAATTTGCTACAGATTCTATTCTTACATATTTTTGAAATAATATAGATAACTTATTCAAATTTTTATGTCAAGTTTCCTAACTCTGATTTTTCTGATTTCTTTGCCACTTAAGGGCCTTGTTTTTCCATGATGATCCTACACATACCCAGTAATAAGAGTTAAGTAGAGGGTTATTATTGTTCTTTTGTGAATATGGAACTTGTGTACAATTTTTGAACTCTGGATGCATGAATGTTGATGTGAAAATTGTATTAATGATTCTTGGATGCATTTAGAAAATCCATAGTGCTTATGTAAAATTATTATTGTGCGGAAGAATAGTTTGCATATGCATATGTTATGAAGATAGAATGTTATACCAAATGAATAAAAGTGAATGTGAATTTGTTAAGAGGAGTTGTTAAGTGATCACAGTGATCATGACATTGACATTTAGTATCATGTGATATATGGAAAAGAGTAGAGTGAAAGAAAAACTGATAAAGGGTTATGGGTAATATGTAATGATATGATTTTGGAAAGGGAATCACATTGGTTATGGAAATAAATATACTTATGGTATGTGATCCTTGAGTAGTAATGGAATTGTGTATGTAAATGTAACCCCCCTTGTAAATGTGAGAAACCAGTAACTATGTATTGGTTGAGTGTTGTGAATACCTTGTACTTTTTTTGTGTGCCCATGGGATGGTGATACCATGTACACATCCATGGGGAATATGTTGTATTATTGGGGTGGGATTAACCATACCATTATGTGTGCTTGTATGTTTGTTACTTAATTGAAGGTCAACCCACGTGTGGTTGAAATATATGTATATAAAAGAGTAGCCAAAAGTTAGTTTCATAGATTCTCTTCTTTTGGTTCTCTAGTCCCTCAGTTTGTGAATGGGTAGTAGCAGCAACAAAGTTCCTTGGGTGGGGTGTGCAGCATATACATATTGTGGCGCAGAGTAGTTTTAGCTCAACCGATCCTAAGGAAAGTACTCACTACTTCCCCTTATGATGGATCAAGGTACTTAATTCATATATGCTAGCCTAATCCCCACAATTTTGAGTACAACAAAATTGGTTTGTGACTATATGTTTGGCTATCCATAGGGATGTTGAGCTAGCATTTCCTAGTCACCTGTAGGGGTGTTGAGCTGGCATTAGCGAGTCAACCTTGTCAGTATGAGAGGTGAAGCTCGAGTAGCCCCATATTGATATACTCATATATGCATTATATATACCGTATCTGCACGTGTTCTGACATGATGTAATGGATATGATACCACACCCCACTGATGTTCCAAGACAGTGCTAGTGATGATGCCATGTTGCTAATGGTAGTGGGTTGGGCTTAAGGACATGATGCCACATGCATAGATGCGTTAAGGTGCACTATGAGATTATGTTATGATAGCCTACTTATGTGATGAACATAATGGGGCCTCATACACTTGTAGAGTGATATTCATAATTTCTTTCAATAGTGTTTGGGTCGATTAGCATATGGGTATGTCCTAGCTATGTATACCTTTGGCTACGGTGAGTACCTACATGCGTCTTCTCCATGAGATATCGCTATGTGAGGTGTGTTATGTGCATGCCTACTTCCGTGGAGCCACATACACACTTCCATGTGGAATACAACCAATATGTTCCTTCTCTGACTAGTGTATGACCATGCCACACTGAGATGCAATGTGGGATGGGGGATGAGGTGTACAACCCATGTAGGTGGCCAAGGAGTGTGTGGGAAACTTGTCTAGTCCATGCCGCGTGACGACGCAATGCAGGGTGCAACCAAGGAGTACACTTTGAGCCATGTGGATGGTGTGCTCACTCTGCACCACATGAGGGCTACTGCTATAGCCTGATGTTGTTCCCTCCCTCATTTGGTGGCTAGTATCTAGTCACACAGTATTGTATAGTACAATTTCAAAGATTATGGACTTTCTTTATGGTTATTGATGATTTTCATTGATTGTGAAGGCTAACACTCTATTTATACTTTAATGTGATGGTTTAGCCACACCTTGTGATCTTCATTTGCACATAACTCTCATGGTTACTGTTAAAATGAATATTTGAATAGCTCCCTTTAGGTTTCTTTTGTATTGTGTGTGTGCCGGCCTGTGCATCGCTGAGTTTATTCGGCTTTCCATCAAGTTTTTGATCTGCCACTTTACGCATCTTCTCTTCGCAACTTCGGGTATCAGCTTTCCTTTTGGTTCCTGGGAGGCTTTGCTGGGCTCCCACATGTCGCAGTTACGGGATGCTTTTGTCGCTTGCTTCCTCGAGGCCTCAACGAGCTGCAAAATGCTTCTGCAGGGTTTATTTTTTATTTCTAAAAGGTGTTGGCGGGTCCCACTTTCTGCTAGGTGGCAACCGTTCGCAAATCTTTCAACACAGTCAGGAAATAAATAGCCGCGGGTAGCGAAATGCTACCACGCGTCTTTCACACCCAGCTGATGCAGCGTTCTCTCCACTGCGATAAGGATCTCAACCCATTTGACGTGTGTTGCATTTTCACAAATCCTCGGCAGCGATGGGAGAAGTTTTCATACAGGCAGTGGGAGGCTGCCATGTGCCTAAATGTTGATCTGTTATGCGGACGATGGGCCGGATGAACTAAGCAACGCTATTAGTTGCTGCTGGTCATAATCATCCGCGGCGAGGGATGACATTTGTCTGCTCAAGCCTTGTTGGGACCATTGCCATCATTGCGGAGGATGCACCTATACCTAGGGCGACCGGATGCTGTGTTCCAGCTCGATGCCATTGTAACGGCCTTGAGAATCTTTTGATTCATACATCATTGCAAAGGATTGCAAGATCTTTTCTGTTGCAGTTCTCCAAAGTGGTGGGAGGTTTCTTTTCTTGCTATATATACTCTCTCTGTTGAAGAGAAGGGGTCCAAAATTACGCTAGTTTTAGCAAAAGACACCAGACCTCTTTTACTATTTTATTTGCAAGAAACTTTCAGACTGTGCCAATTGTTCGACCTTTCTATTTTTCATGCTTTGATTAAACTGTAAACTGTGCTTTATACTGTCTTAAACATTTCATTTGAAGAACTTCTATATATGTTAGATATAAGCTTGATAACCTAAATCATGTCTAATGACTCTTCTTAGTAGTGAGGATGTATGCAATATTATTTTATGTTAATAAATTAATTGTCTATGTTATAATCTTAAGTCTCAGACGTTTTAGAACACAACAACACCATTCAAGCCCCTAAATCTATGATTTATCATGCCCATCAGTAGATTTTGGCTCATCACCTTAAATTAGACTTTTCTTCATTATATATGTTTCCATTCCCCTTTCCAAAACCCATTATGGAAGAAGCTGACTTCTTTAAAAATCTGGAGGTCACTCAGTTTAGCGCAAAGGGTCCCCCTTAAACTGAGTTTCCCATAAGACACTGTTACCTCATCAATTTTTGGCGTCAACAGTTTGTTCTTTTTCTAGCATGCCCAGTGGGACACGAACTCAACAAAAAAACATTGTAGATGGGTGTATGAGCCATCGGCCTGTAACTAGATCTCAGATTGCAGATAACCCAGGTTTACTAGTACCTCCACTAGGAACAGTCCAGGTCGCGAATCAGCTAGTAACCATTCCATTTCCACCACCTTTTCCTCTCACCATGTTGTTGGCCCCAAACAAAAACTACATAGCATGGGATGCTGGAAGTCCCTTGGTACCCCCGGTAGCACCCACTGTTTGGGGTGCTATCCCAGTTTCGGCCCTGAAAGCTATTCCCAAATTTGTCAGAGACAACTCAAAAACGCTAGCAGAACATTTACAGGATGTAGCGGATGTTTGTCTGGTACATGGTATTACAACGTAGAATGTAGCCCTAAGGCTCCTCGCCGCGTCTTTCAAAGGCAAGGCTCTGGATTGGTACCGAACGCTAACTCCTAATTCAATTCACATCTGGGATGAGCTCGGAGATCCATTTTATGAAAGGTTCTCAAACGACGAAGATCATTCTTCATTATATTATCAGCTATCCATCATAAGACGAGCCCCCTAGGAGGCTCTGACGGACTTCAATGCCCGATTTCACTCAAATTGCCAGAGGATCCCTATGACTATCCATCCGACTCCAGAGTTGGCATTCATATTTTATCTGAAGTCCATTAATCCCAACATTTATGTGATGATCAAGTTTTCGGGAGGAGCCACTCTACCAAATGCTTATGCTACCACTATCAAAGTTGAGAATCATTTGATAGATTGCGAAAAATTGCCTCCTCGACCTATTATGCCGATATTTCCTGAAATAACAATCTCTGCACAAGAGGTCACATCAACTAGTGCGGCAGCAACTTCCCAGTCGATGTACTCATATGCAGCCGCTCCTAAAAACTTGGCTTCTACATCAGGTTCTTCCAAAGATGAAATAAGCGGCCTCAAGGAGATGTTGCGAACCATGGCAAACGACATAACAACTCTCAAGCAGAACCAAGCAACACCCTCACGACCCGCATATCAAAACTATTAAGGCGGGCAGTCTACTTATCAGCAAAATCAATATTAGGGTGCGCCTCACACTAATCCACCAACTTCGACTACAAACCAAATAGTGTCGGTGCATTCTCCGTTAACGAGTGCGTCTTCCAGCTCGAGTAGGGAATTAACCACAGGACAAAACAATCTTATTGATAACATCAATCCATGGTGCTTCCCCTGCAATGATGTGCATATGCCCCGAAATTGTCCTTGTGACAACTTACAATAGAAGGTGGCAGAGCAACGAAGTCAAGGTACTGCAACAGAAAATGGATGATACGTATATGCCTCTCCAATGGAGAGTGTGGTCCTTACCACGCAAATGCAAGGAATGTCCTTAGAGAAAGAGTCTGATATTACTCTTGATCATGCGCTCTTCTCTTAGATGGAAGATGAAGAAACAGTGTTTGCTAATGACGTATTCATATCCGAAACACCGCAGGTGCAATCTGACTATAACACACGCTCAAAGAGAAGATTCACAGGTGAGCTTGTTGTTTCACATCCGAATAGTCCACAATGCAAAGGCGTGTTTGATCAAATTCCCGGTGCTCTGACCGTCCCTTCATCTTCTCAACCATGGAAGGAGATTATTATAGCAAGAACCAAAGAGAAAAATTCTCTGAGTTTTCCACCTTTTAATGTGGTAGAGCAATTGAAGAAATCATCTGCTAATGTGTCTTTATAGGACATTCTAGCTATCCCAGAACAAAAGACGCTATTACAAAAGGCGCTTCAGGAAGAGGTCAACCCGACATTAACAGAGCCTTCGGCCAGTGCAAAGGTCGGTTGTCACATACCGCCACCAAAGGTGCTTACAAACGATACAAAGGAATCTCCTACCGATGACAGAGGTAGGTTGAAACCTCAACCCTTCTTCTTGACTCTCATTGTAGGAAAAAATATATTACACAATGCTATAATTGATTCTAGCGCTAGTACGACGGTTATGCCTAAACAGATAGCCGAAGCTTTGGGCCTCACCTATGAACCTATGAAAAGAGGGGTTATGCAGCTTGATGGAAATAGAGTTGAAACCGTAGGTGTCATCAAAGCACTTCCGTTAACTCTATTCACCTGCCCAAGTATCACAGTCCCGCAGGACACAGTGATCATAGATGTTCCTCCTATGTTTGGTCTTTGTATATCCCGCGAATTTACTTAAAAAATGGGCAGATACCTATCCTTGGATTGGTCACATCTGATACTTAGGACCAAACATGGCGCAAAAATGAAGATAGAATCGGAGGCTCTACATTCTGAACATGTGGCAGATGAGGCCTTGATCAATTTTGAAGCAGCACATACCTCTATCACCAAGCAAGAAATGTATAGTGTCGATTTGCTAGAAGAAGAGAAGGTGAGCAGAGATCGAAATGATAAGGAAGATGCTCTATTGAGTGAACACATAAACAATGACCCTTTCAGGAATTATCATGCTACAGGATTGGGCACATATGTGATTTATGATGAAGACCAGGTGCTTCCGAAGGTCACCAAAGAATCAGATGGTAACCAAGCAAATGAGCTATGGACATTGTATTTTGATGGAGCAAGAAGCAAAGTAGGTGCTGGAGCAGGGGTATGTCTAATATCCCCATAGAATGAAAAGTTGTTGAGGTCTTTCCGCTTTCACTTCACATGTTCAAACAATGAGGCTGAATATGAAGGGTTAGTCCAAGGCCTAAGCCTTGCGGAACAAATGGGTATTAAGTAATTGATTGTGTTCGGAGATTCTGAACTGGTATTTAACCAGGTCGGAGGAATTTCTGCAGTGAAGAATGTCTGCATAAGATCCTATCGGCATTGAATTTGGGACCTGATTGAGGCTTTCAAAGCTTTCAACATCCGAACTGTTCCCCAAAGGCAGAATAACAATGTAGATCGCATGGCGGTGATTGGTGCTTAGTTTGATCCTATCTCTGACTTGCTTCAGAATGAATATTCAGTACGGGTATTAGTCTGACCAGCAATCCCCGACAATGATCAGAGTTGGCAAGTCTTTGAAAGCGATGAACACATCGCTTCGTTTATCCAGCACTCGGGAATTTGCTGATCAGCTTCAACCAAAGATCGCCGAGGCTTATGAAGGACAAATTATGCAGCTCAAATCAAACAAACTTTCGAAAGGGTTGGTTACTCTCGAAAACTTTTTCGATTGTAATGATAAGCGAAAGTTCGTGGCGGACAAAAGTGATTATGAGGAACTTCTGATCTCTGATGGTAAGAATCTCTGAGTTGAAAAAGATGTCCCACATCATGATAAAGAAAGGTTCATCGGTTTTTGTGAAAAGTATGGAATAGTGGCCTAATCCTACGATGATCTGGAGGGTTACAATCCTAGCATCATTCAGCACACTATTGAGCTAATAGAAGGTGTGAAACTAGTCCGATAGAAACAGAGGCCAGTCAACCCTAAGCTTGAGGCCCTAATAGCATAAGAGCTAACCAAGCTCATTGATTCACGCATTGTCTTCCTAATCAAACATAGTACTTGGGTATCGAATCTGGTACCAGTCTGAAAGAAAAATGGTGATATCTACTTATGTGGACTTCCAAGACCTAAACAGAGCATCTTTGAAGGACCACTATCCATTGCCCTCTATGGAGGCAATCCTACAAATTATGGCAGGATCGAAAATGTTCTCTTTGCTGGATGGTTTCTCTAGCTATAACCAGATTCATGTTAAAGAAGAAGATCAGCACAAGACTACGTTCACCACAAAGTGGGGAACATTTGCATATGGTAAACTTCCTTTTGGTTTATCCAATGCAGGGGAAACTTTCCAACGGGCGATGGACATCGCATTCAGTGAACTGATCAATAAGTTTATTCTAATCTATTTGGATGACCTTACTGTGTTCTCTAAATCTAAAAATGATCATTTTGATCATTTGGAATTAGTTTTTCAAAAATGCCAGGAGTTCGAGGTTTCCCTGAATCCAAAGAAATGTGTATTCGGAGTGCCGCAGGGTAAGCTATTGGGGCATGTTGTGTCTAAAGAGGGTGTTTCAATTGACCCTGAACGAGTAAAGGCTATCAAAGAACTTCCCCTTCTGGTAAATAAGAAAGGTGTCCAGTCTTTCCTGGGCAAAGTAAATTTCGTCAGCAAATTTATTTCTGATTTCACGGGAATGATTAGGCTGATCACCCTAATGCTAAAAAAATCAAGCTTTCAAGTGGACAACGGAAGTTTGGGAGGCTTTTGAACGGGTCAAGGAAGCGATCTCCATAGCCCCGGTGCTGGTTAATCCGAATCAATGCAAAGATTTTATAATGTATGCTTTCAGTAGCGAGTCCAGTATTGCTAGTGTTCTAACCCAAAAGGATAGTGAAGGAAAGGGAGAACATCCAGTGGCATTCTATTCCTAGACCCTAAAAGAATATGAGGTGAATTATAACTTTGTCGAAAGACAAGCCTTTGCAATAGTAAAGGGACTTAAAAAATTCCGCCATCTAATTTCCTGCAACAAAGTTCTGGTATATGTCGCACATTCTAGTGTGCGTGAATATATCATGGAAGGGAAGATCACAGAAAAAAGGGCTAATTGGATCACCAAGATCCTTGAATATGACATCGAAGTCAAGCCTACTAAGACTATTAAAGGAAGAGGACTGTGTGAGTATATGGCACATAACGAAGAAGTACCTGCCAAGGAGGAACAACCAGAGCTCATCTTGATAAATGGATCGGGATCGGAAGACGATTGGCTGACTAATAGAATGAACTTCATGCAAACTGGAAGGTATTTTCCAGGCCTCTCATCCCAAAAAAAGAGGTATTACCGGCTTCAGAATTGCAGATATACGTTGATAGGAGTCCTTTTCAAAAGGAATTTCAATGGTGTTCTCTTGCGATGCATTATTTCAGAGCAGGTGAAGAAGATCCTCGACGCATTCCACAATAGCGCTGTAGGTGGACATTTCTTCGCCAAAACCACCGCAATTAAAATCATGTGCGCTGGCTATTATTGGTCTACACTTTTCAGTGACTCCCACTCCTTGGTAAGAGGTTGTAAAAAATGCTAGTTGTTCGCCGACATAAGGAAGAATTTCACAATGCCCCTCAGAACCATAGTGGCAGACGAACCATTTGCGCAATGGGGCCTGGACTTCATTGGAATGATCAACCTGGTCTCTAGTGCTGGAAACAAGTGGATTCTAACCACTACAGACTATTTCAAAAGGTGGACGGAGGCTATTCCCCTTAAAAGTGCAATAGAGACAAAAATTGTAGATTTTCTCGAGAACTAGTGACAAGGTTCGGTCCTCCGAAAACTATCATTTCAGACAATGCCAGAGCATTCCTAGGTGCAAAGGTATGTCACTTTGTGTTAAAGAATGACATATTCCTTAAAACATCATCAAACTATTACCCATAGGGAAATGGTCTAGCAGAGTCGACGAACAAAATTTTAGTCCGACTTCTTAAAAGGATTGGCTCAGAACACCAGAGGGAATGGCATAAAAACCTCTGAACAACACTCTGGGCAAACCGCATAACTCCTAAGCAAGTCCTTAAGACTTCGCCTTATGAGTTGGTATATGGGAAAGAAGCACTGTTACCCATTTCCATGGAGATTCCGGCAATACAATTGTTGAAATCTCTTGAGATAGAACAAAACGAAGCCATGGAGGTTCGGCTCGCCGAACTGTTGGAAGTACAAGAAAAAAGGGAGAATTCCCTAATGGCAATGACGAGTCATCAACAGGTGGTCAAACGATGGTTTGACAAGAAGGCTTCCGACCAGGGTCTAAAATGTGGAGACTTAGTGCTAAAGTATGATAGCCGGGCTGCAAAGCCAGGTCAGCATAGTAAATTTGACTACCTATGGGAAGGTACCTTTAAAGTCATTCGGTGCAAAGAACACAATGCTTTTGAGCTAGAGAATATGGAACAGGAGCCGTTAGGAATCCCAATCAATGGGATTCATCTTAAGCTATTCTATTAGGCATTAAGCTCTACTTTGTACATATGTAAATAGCGTTTTTATTTTCTTTTTTTTTCGTTTGTTTGGCCAGTCTTTTTCTAAATCAGTTTGTATTTCTGCAGAAGTAACCCATTATTATTGACGGGTGGAATACCAGAGTTGCTTTACACAAAATACACCCATGTGTGGAGAAATAGCATATAAAACTTGCAAACCCAGAAAAGCTTAAACACAAAATGAAGGAAAGAGCATGGATTTTGTTTAAAACGATGGATATCTATTTATATACGTTCTTTTCATCACAAAATGGCTAGGAAACCATTTTTCAAAATTCACAAGTATTGAGGTATATTATATATGATAGTTTTTTATCAGGATTATATACAGCAGGAGAGTTACATTTTGAGGAGCAAGCAAAGGGGTTGTCTATCCGAAGGCATGACTGGCGGCAATTGACGCATTCACTGCAGCGTCCACTTCTTCCTCATCCACGGGTTCCTCGGCAACACTGGCAGCATCATTTGGCACAACCACCATTGGCGGTGGAAACACCAAGTTCCTAAAGTTAGTATACCAGTCTACATCATAGAAAGGTATCACGTTGTAGCTCTGAAACATGACGTGTGGGGCCTGAGTAACCCTCTGCTGGTGCTGGTCATGGGTCTGCAGGTGGAATCCATTGAGGAATGGCAGCCAAACGATGATAGCTTCTTCCTCAATAAAGCGACGCAGGTCGCTGGCTGATGGTAGACCTATCCCGCAGGCAGCATGCGCAACGACCTCACCAAGACCATTCAGGTATTTCTTCAGGAAGATTTCTTTAACCAGCTTCAGGATTAGTGGCCGGAGAATGCAAATGTCCAATATGGATGCTACAAAGTGGGAGCATATGTCGGTATTCACCTGATACTTATCCTCATATTCTATGCAATCTTTTCATCATCCTTTTCAGTCTCCTAGTTGAAATCTTCCCTAGGAACACCATTTGTGACTTATACGAGGTTAGACGAATTGGGGTATCCATTGCTCTGACACTGTCCCTAGGCTTCTGAGCTAATGTCAAATTTGTTTACCACCTAACCTATGAAAGGACTTGCTTAATGCTCTGTTACTGACCTATCACTTCTCAAATGCTAAGTATATTTTGCTCACTATTTACTGGCCTATTTATAGAAAAATTGACAAGACACATGCCAATCCCCTTTGAAAAAACGTGATATTATGGTAGTTGCTTTCTTGAAAGACAGGCCTGCATTTGTTCACATTTTCGGGCCGGTTACATCCGTGATAGCACAACTCAATGCATGCTTAAATAAATGAAGCTGATTAAATTAGCTTTAGAAAGGTGGTGCTTGTTGGCAGTGAGATGTATGGTCATAGGCTATTGTGTCATCTCTCAAGCGCGTCCCAAAACCCAAGGCGATATTCATATCTTTTCAGGCCGTGATCGTTTGCTTGGCGTAATCATTCCGGATGAGATATTAATTACTAGCGCATGCTAACGCAGGGTTAGCAAGCCAATTGTTGGCTCAAGTTCCAAGGAGATCAGGGCATATCACACGATCACCCAAATGCAATAATGAACTTCGGCCGGATCAAAATAGTAATCAGTTCATTTCACACAATTTGCAAGGTTACCGGTACATGCCGAATTAAATGCAAAAGGCTTGCTTTCGCCTACCACCTTGGGAAAGGTTGTTGTTATTACATGAAAAAGTTTAATATTTCAAAGTCTTTTTACAAATGCAAGGAGAAGTGTAGAGTTGTTTTCTGTCTGTTTATCTAGAGCCAAGCATAGTCGCAGTCAACCAGGAGCTTACAAAAATCTTCAAAGAAGGAAAATGTCAAAATCTTTAGCTCAGCCAATACAGGAAAAAATTAGCTAAGAGCTATTCACAGCTATTCGTTCTTTAGTTGAGGTATATGTCTATGAGGATGTGGTGTACGCTATGCCTGGTATACCCCGAAGGACAAGGAGAGCCCACACAGAAGAGCTGAATAGACCCAAGAAATGGGGAAACCAGAAAAAAGTTGAGGAAAGCTGGGACAAAATCTACGACCCAATGCTAGCGAAGAACCCTAAGTCACTCAGAGAGACAGCTTGTGCAAGGTTATCGGCAACAAAGGCAGACCAATCTATGATGAGTAGAGTTTGGTAAGTGGTCTTCCTCAATACATGATCCCACTGGTGCACTATTGCCCAGAAGTGATTAATGCTACCATTCAGCGCAATAATCCAAATACCCATTACATTGAAGGCCACAACTTAAGGGTGCATATCACTCCAGAGGCCATCTGAAACATGTTATGTATCCCGGATTCGAGTAAAATGAAGGAGACTATCAAACCTTTTCACCTGAGCAAGGGAGAGAAAATATAGAGAAAGATGAAAACTAGCTTGGAGTTTTTGTTAGAGGAGACTCGTAAGAAAGGCATCTCAGCCACTAAAACGCAAAGTATTCCATTGTCTCGTGGTGCATTTCGCGATGATCTCCAGGATGCCATGTCCATGCTGGCCTTTGTATGTTGCTAAGACTCTGATGAGAAGATAGAGGCATTTCAACTCGGACCGGCGATGCAATTTCGCAAGCAACACGAACTCTTCTGGTATGATTTTGCTGAGTTTATGATTGAAGAAATGAAATAGAAAATTGAGGATTATCAGGCAGAGAAAAAGTTTAGGTTTGTCTCTTTCTTGGTCCACATGTTTCTGCATTAGAACCCAGATTTATTTGCCCGATTTTTTCCACTATCAATTTTTGATGAGCAAAATAAAAGGAAGCTGGTGTCCGTATGGATGCCATATCTTTCCGCATCATACGATTATTATGCATTTGCGAACTATTTTATAGCCCCGATCTTGAATGATTTGATCGAAGAGGGTGATATTATCCGGCTTGATAGGGAGCAGGTTGGATTTATGCAGAGTTTCACCCCTGCTTGTGACTGGTTCTTAGGCAAGGATTTTACAATCCTTCGAATGCGAGGTTTTATTGGCAAACCTTTCCTACTCCTAGCTTGCGTCATGGATAGAGTGCTCACGCTAGAAATGTTCCAACAGGTTTGTGTCATTGATTTTACTTTTTGCAGCAACAAAAGGGTCAAGAAGAAGGGATTATTCACTTGTCCGAAGAATTTCAAGTCGATAACTCTTCTGAAAAAATAATCGCACCAGTTGCTAGAAGATAAATTGGCACATCTAGGGTTGGTATTGGTAAATGATAAGTGGGAATACAACCCTTTCGACAACTTTCTGGAGCCACATATGAGAGTTACCCATGTTTTCCGACCATACTAGGAGAAGCGGCGTAACCCCCGAATGGACAAAGATGAGGATTTAGTTGAATTGGCGCAAATGCCTACGCCGGACACTAGAGGCCCATGGCACAAGTTCTACTTTCTTGTGGCTGTGGCATAGGATAATGTCCCTATGGAGCGCGACATGTACAACCGGTTAAAGAGGGAGGAGGAATGGAGTGAGGAGAAAATAAAGGCTTTCTGGAAATATCGCCAAGAGATTGCACAATTAGATGCTCCTTACAATCAACTAGGAGATGACCAGGAATTTGAAAGGTGGTGGAATGAAGGCCATCCCAGCCTGAGTTCTAGTATTAACAGGAGCGAAGAGGAGGAGGAATCTGAGGAACAAGAAGAGGAAGCGACGACATCGGTTTTCTCTACGCAAAAGGAGAAAGTCTCTAGATAGCCCGCCTATGTGGCCACGAACGTATGTTTTAATATATCAAGAGGCTCGCATACACTCACTTGAGCTTCTAAACCAGCGAGGCTATCACTTCAGCAGAAGGAGATGACTGCCGAAGCTAGGGAGGTTCCTCCTGCGAAGCGGCAACGTGTTATCGGAGAGGGTTCGCAAGAACCCGCCGTAGCAAGAGTACTCACTTCTACTTAGGAACCAAAGGTTGAAATCATGGAACCTCTAACATTTCTGGAAATGCCAACAACCAGTCAGCAAGTACAATTCGCTCCCTCTTCTCTTGCATCTCATTCTTTCATATCTACCCCTGCCTCACTGGCGACTCCTGCCATAAGTCCTGGCCCTCTACCTTTTGCTTTTGGTCTAACTTATTTAGTTGGATTCGCCTAATTTTTGCAGGCCCACCTGCTTATAATTACTCCTCAGAGTATACTCACACCTGCCGCCGCCGCTTAGACCTCCCTCGCACCGTTATTGGAAGGTGTTCCCCCTATTGGTGCCCATTCTTTCTCTGATTTGATCATAGATTCTTTTCCATTGTGACAAGCTGACACCCTGTTAGCGACTCCCCTTTCCCGACCAATGAGCCTTACGGTTGATTCCCTGATTCAGTCGCTACAAATTCCTAGCCCAGTTGTTAGTTCTCAAACCAAACTATGGAACGTGCCGCACTTCTCTCCACAAACAGTCACTCTCCAGAAGAAGCAGATGCTTGCACCTATGAAGGTTACCTACCCCTATGCCCTGCCTTCCGGTGCTCCTTTCGCAGGTGGACTGGTTTCATCACCAGCTGAATTCATAACACAAATAGATTGCGGAAATGAGACACGCGCGAATAGAATGAGAAAATGCAAGGAAAAAGATGACAGTGGTCCCACCGAGCCAAGAGTGCAAGCTCTGTATGATGAAGCCCGATAAGAATTGAAGTTCGCAACCATGTATCCAAGGGTAAGCAAACCTCAAGGATAAATGCAACCAGAAGACTATGAGATATATGTGGTCGTACTCAACATGAAGGTAGCCCGACCACATGATAAGGTCGAAATCATGGAGGAGACGCAACAGGTAGTCACTTCCGACTTCCTCAAAACTGGCCGCCAGCTAAAGAAGAAAGATGAGCAGCTCAAGACAGCCAGGGAAAGGGTGAGTTTTCTGGAAAGGAAGGAGAAGTCCTTAGAAGCAGATATCGCCCACATGAATGAAAGGGCGCTGACAACGGAGGATGAAAGGAATAGGCTTCAGGGCAAAATTGCGAAGACCTAGGTTGCTAACCCAAGCATAATAAAAGAGCTACAAAGTAAGAACGAGGAAGCGCAACAAAACCTATAGCTAAAGGATGAGGAGCTTGAGCGCCTCCGCCTTGAGCATAGTCAGGTGATGACACAAAAAGGTGAAGAGTTGGAACACCAACAGGCTCAATACGAGCAATGAATACAAGAGAAAGAGGTCGAATTTAAATGCCTAAAGGCTCAACTGGAGGAGGAGCTCCGAGAGACAAAAACTTCTCTGGAGGAGCAATCAACAAATCACTCCCGAGCTGAGCAGAATTGGAATAAAGAAATGAGAAACTATGAGGAGCAGTTGGTGTCCAAAAAAATGAAAAAGAAAGAATTAGCGGAGACCCTTATTTCAAGAGACGCGGAGATTACTTCGCTTAAAGCCTCTCTGTTGCCTTCCCCTGCCCAACCTGATGTCATTCCGCTAGTTAGACAATTATATATTTCTCACTAGGAGAAAATCAAGACTTTTTGCCTAACACTACAGCCTACCCTCTGATTTACCGACAAGGCATCAAGGCTCAATCAAGAGGCCCACGATTCATCCTGGAGAAGGTTCCCAAGGCGAGGGACTTGCTCAACAAGCTATACTTTGTCTCTGATGAAATACTTTCTAGAGCGGGTATTGAAGATCGAGACACTGCTGCCCAAATGGCAAAAAAATTCATTCATTGTCACTCCGCTTTCCAGTGCACTAAGGCAGCCGCAGCTTTTCTAAGGCACTAGATGGCATACGGGGAAGTTTCTCTGAATTAGGCAAGATGGGGCTACCGTCCCTGTTCCTCGATAATGGCTCTATTGCCACAACTACACAAATTGTTGAAGTTATTAAGCAGAAGGAAAATGACCTAGAGGCTTTCAAGGAGTTCAGTAGCTCCCCAACGACAGTCGACATTAAGGCAGTCATTCATCCACTCTCACAGCTGCTTTTCCATATACATCCAGGTGCCGGTCTACATGATGTGCTGCCTCACAAGGAAGCTATTGATCTATGCAAAGTACAAGAAAATTTGCGCAGCATAGCAAAGCCATCTGAAAATGAATGGTCGCCCTTGCAAGCGGCTATTTCCAAACTCTGACTCTGTTAGCCCTATGGATAAAGCTCTAGTCTGCAGCACTAGAGAGATTTTTTGGGTTCTCCATTCCTTATTCAAAACGCCCCTGATAGTCATCAAAAGCTATTAAAATAAATATTTGAACAACTCCCTTCAGGTTTCTTTTGCATTGTGTGTGTGACGGCCTGTGCATCGCCGAGTTTATTCGGCTTTCCATCAAGTTTTTGATCTGCCACTTTGTGCATCTTCTCTTCGCAACTTCGGGTATCGGATTTCCTTTTGGTTCCTAGAAGGCTCCGCTGGGCTCCCACGTGTCATGGTTATGAGCTACTTTTGTCACTTGCTTCCTCGAGGCCTTGACGGACTGCGAAATGCTTCTGTAGGGTTTCTTTTTTATTTCTAAAAGGTGTTGGCGGGTCCCACTTTCTGCTAGGTGGCAACCGTTCACAAATCTTTCAACGCAGTAAAGAAATAAATAGTCGTGGGCAGCGAAATGCTGCCACACGTCTTTCACACCCAGCTGATGCAGCGTTCTCTCCACTATGATAAGGATCTCAGCCCATTTGACGCGTGTTACATTTTCACAAATCCTCGGCAACGATGGGAGAGGTTTTCATACAGGCAGCGGGAGGCTGCCACGTGCCTAAATGTTGATCTGTTATACGGGTGATGGGCTGAATGAACTAAGCAACGCTATTGGTTACTGCTGGTCATAATCATTCGCGGTGAGGGATGACATTTGTCTGCTTAAGCCTTGTTGGGACCACCGCCATCATTGTGGAGGATGCACTTGTACCCAAGGCAACTGGATGTTGTGTCTCGGCTCGATGCCGTTGTAACGGCCTTGAGAATCTTTTGATTCAGACATCATGGCAAAGGATTGCGAGATCTTTTTTGTTGTAGTTCTTCAAAGCGATGGGAGGTTTCTTTTCCTGCTATATATACTCTCTCTGTCGAAGAGAAGGGGTCCAAATTTTTTGAGAAAAAACATGCTGGTTTTAACAAAAGACACCAGGCCTCTTTTACTATTTTATTTGCAAGAAACTTTCAGACTGTGCCAATTGTTCGACCTTTCTATTTTTCATGCTTTGATTAAACTGTAAACTGTGCTTTATACTATCTTAAACATTTCATTTGAAGAACTTCTATATATGTTGGATACAAGCTTGCTTACCTAAATCATGTCTAATGACTCTTCTTAGTAGTGAGGATGTATGCAATATTATTTTATGTCAATAAATGAATTGTCTATGCTATAATCTTAAGTCTCAGACATTTTGGAATGCAACAACACCATTCAGGCCCCTAAATCTATGATTTATCATGCCCATCAGTAGATTTTGGCGCATCGCCTTAGATTAGACTTTGCTTCATTATATCTGTTTCCATTCCCCTTTCCAAAACCCATTATAGAAGAAGTCGACTTCTTTAAAAATCTAGAGGTCACTCAGTTTAGTGCAAAGGGTCCCCCTTAAACTGAGTTTCCCATAAGACACTGTTACCTCGTCAATTTTTGGCGTCAACAGTTACATTTGATTTAGTGTTGAAATTGTGCACATTTTTTTCTTTATTGTTGAAATTGTATTTTTTTTTTATCTTTCTTTATAACTTTTGTGGCTAAACTAGTTTATCCTTATTGTTTTCGATGTTAGCCATGTGTCATATTGTGATTCCTCTCCAAGGATGTATGAGGAAGACTTGGTGAGTGTATACAAGGAAGCAGACATAGGGAACCTTGAGGATGGGGGTATGAGGCTTTTATACAGCTAGGACCCACTACCCACCTATGTGTGATGACTATCTCTTGGAGGCTAACCACCTTATACAACAAGAGATAGGTCATTGTGGTCTTGTTTGGATGGTCTCACCATGTGTGTGTGGACTAACACCATCAAGCCACTGAGTGTGAGGTATGGATTATGTGAGATGGATATTGGCTCTTGGCTCATGGATTATGTATCATGGATTAGTATGCTACTTCCCGATGTCCTGATGGACCCTTGTCTAGCCTTGTGATGTGATTCCCGGTGATGTGAATTTGTGTGTATGTGAAGAATGTATGTTAAATTATGAGTACTTATGAAATGATAGATTGTGTTTCATGCTTCTAGAAAGGGTGTAAAATCATGATCTTTTGTTGAGTATGTTATGATATTTAGTGTTGTAAAATGAATAAAGTGGAATGTTTTGTTTGTAAATGATGGACATTTAATGAAAAAATGTGTTCTTTGTGTGTAAAATTATGTTGTGTTTTACAGAAGTGTAGCATTTTGATGTATTGATTGCTTAATAGTGTATTGGAAGAGGAATTGTAATTTAAGGGTAAAGAAAATGAAATGGTAATGCATTTGAAATTGAATACTTTTATATGTTTATGTTATGAGGAATTCTACTAGTTAGGATTAAAAGGGTGCAATGTTTTCTTTGTCCTGAAAGAAACTGATGGGTGTTAATACTAATATGTAACAATTTTGAGTGGTTTATGTACTATGGAATCATTTTTGAAATGCAAGTCTTGATTGTGTTATTATTATGACATTGGAAACTAAAAGGATAGGTCATGTTTGAAATGGACTGTATAAGTATATATCCTTATGAGATGAATTATTTTCATAGGAAAAACTAGTGTACATTATTTTGATGTAATGAATCAACTTTGATGTTGGTAATAGAAATTTGCAGTACTAATGTGTTATGTTTCCACCCTAGTTTGTGACTTCCACAAGTAAGTCAAGTTTTAGGGGGGAGGATATAGTGCCCCTCCATTCTCACCATGGATGTATAGGTAGTTTGGCTTTGGAACTTGGAGATGAAGGTAAAATAATAGGGATATTTAAAGGTATGTGCTAATGATGTTAAGTAGTTGATCTATTTAATGATGAGACATTATGATACACTATATGATGTTAGATGCATTGTTATGATGATTCTATTGATGAAAATTTTGTTACTTGAGGTTTTATGCACATATTATGATTAGTATATGGTTTGATTATAAGGACTAACCCTATCATCAACATTATGTGATTATTTTATCATGGCTGATATGTAATTATCATGTGATTGATCTTATTCTGATTACTATGTAGTTGATTCTTATATGAATTAATTTGATTATTGTGTGTTGTTCTTACTAATGTGATTGAGTGGAAGGGATAGTATCGTATCACTCACTTGAGAGCATCTGTGATGTTGTGATTCCCTTTCACAGTGTGTCTGTTTACATGTATATGCACGACTGTTTTGTGTGATGCAGGTTGTAGGTACCAAGCATCAACTCCACCTGAATTGGTATGTCTAAGTGTGCCTTGAAACCCAATAGATTAGTTGATCGAAGATAACACTTGGTCCCCTACTCTAGCCATCATCCTCAAAGAGGATGAGTATACGGTTGGATACCTTGTTAGTATTGTTAGTTTTGTTAGTGGTTAGTCGATGTTGCTTGAGGTCTTGCTTTTCAACCCTAAATAGGGTGCAGGTAATTGATTGGAATTTGGCTTTATTTAATTTAAAATTATTTGATAAATGTTGTTGGTTGTTTTATGCATTAAAATAAACCATTAAGTAAAAGGGTACCTTTGATAAATAAATATATTTATAAATAATTATAGTTTATAATAAAATAAATTTGTAATGTAATATTAAAATAAATAAAATAAATATAGTTCATGCATCCAACTCATGCAAACATTGAATAGATTGTCTAAACATAGAATTGAACATGACAATTACAATCAACATACTACAACATGTAGTTACAAACAGTTACTAAAAATTAATTATTTACTAAAAAAAAAATTGGTCATGGAATCTTAGTTAGATGCAGGATGGTGAGGCTCATGCATCATTTTTCCAATAACTTTGTCTCTTGTAAATATTTTGGGGGGTTTTAGAGATTTCTTTTGGGGGAATCAATTTGTCTATAAAATTTTCATACATTGTTGATTATGCTGGAGATTGGGGTTTTGCTTTGGAAATGAAAGGAGAGAGAATATGTCTACAAATTTTCTTATATTGTTGATTTTGCTAGGAATTGTGGTTTTGGGGGAATTCTAGATTGGGGAATTGGAAGCTAGAATTTTCAGAGCTCAACATCAAATTCCCGTCCCTGCCAAGTGTTGGATCCAGGTTGGATTTTTGGATCTTTTATTTAAATTTGTTTTTTTTAGTGTATGATCAATTTGATTGATTTCTCTCTTTTCTTTCTGAAAATAAAAGTTTGATTGTTTTATTTTATTTATGAACAAAAAATTTATTTATTCCAGAATAAAAATCAATAAATGTTTATTGCCTTCTATTCTCTGCCAGTAAAATGGTATGATTGCATCATCCATAACTCTGCTTTTACAAACTGGGTTGGTGAGAAATTTAAAGGGTTTCTTTGAATTGTTGTTTTCTAAAAAAATTCCAAAAATATAAAAAAATTAGATCATATTTTTTGAGATATGGTTTAAACATGAGACTACTGTTAGGTTGCTTCCCCATGGTTACATTTTGTTAATAATATATATATATATATATTGTGGTTAATAGTAAAAGAATGTTTTTCTTACATGTGATAGATCATATGTTAAATAAAGAAATAGAAAAGATTATTTAAACATTAAAGATTTTTAAATTGGTTAGTTATGGCTAAAATGGGTAATTAATTATTATAGATAAATAAACTGGATAATTATTGTTAAAATAAGTATTTAATTGATTATAAATAAAAAAATTGTTATCTAACTAAGTGAATTGATTTATTCCATAAATAGATAGGTTATTTAATTTAAATGATTTAGAGTAAAAATTAAATGAATTGGTTTACTTCTTGTTAACCATTTAGTAAATGAGTTACTTATTTTTATAATAATTTAAAGATTGAGCAATAAAATTTTCATGTGAATTCAATTGTTTTGGACCTTGTTATTTTTAATATTATGTTAAAGTTATAATTTAAAATTAGGATTTTTGTAGTAACTAGTTCAATAAAAAAATGGTTTTATTAATGATATAATTATTTTTAAAAACACCTATTATAGTGAATAATGCCTTGTTTAAGGAATATTTTCATGGTTATAATGCTATGATTTATTGTTTGAATTTTTTTGATTGTTGGGATTAGGCGATTTTGTAATTGTTAAAAGTGAGTGTCATTTGTGTCATTGTGGAATGTGTTTAGTATGATTATGATAGGTGAGCAAGATGGTCAATGCCTTTCTTTGTGTATGGATTCATGTGATTATGATAAGCGAGCAAGATGGTCAGTACCTTGCTCTGTGTATGGATTTATGTGATTATGATAAGTGTGCAAGATGGATAATGTCTTGCTCTGTGTAAGGTTTACTAGTTGCAAGTAGGGGGAGTGGCTCACAATGGGGGCTGGAACCCAAAGTGGTGTCCAAGATAACTCAATGAAGAGTTTCTTAATCGAGTGATAACCTTAATAATGAATTAGAGGGATGGGTATAATTCACATTAAATAAGATAATGATATGCTCCACTCATGGCTCAAGTGCTCTTTTAGGCTTGAAATGAGATGGGAAGGCCTAGAATGAGAAGATCAACTACCTTTTCCTCATCAAAGGTATGTTGCTTCCACATGAGTTTGTATGGGGTTAGGGATCGAGAGAGGCTTCCAGGATAACCCAAGATGGGGGTCAGGGCCTAAGAAGATCTACCATGATAGCCCATATCAAGCTATGTGATGATACTCTTCCCTATTGCAGTTTAGCATTGCCTAGTGGTATTTCCTTTTTATGTGTGAACACCTTTGGAAGTGAAGTAAGTGTTGTAAGTGATGTTGGTGTGATTAGCAATGTTGTGTTGGAGTCATGTATATCACTTGTTTGTGTTATCCTATTCTTTTCGTAACTGTCTGTTGGATGTGGGACCTTGTGTTATCTCCTAGCATGGGGGGTGGACCTCAGGGTTCCACATGGTTGGGAGGTTGGTGTTTTCTCCTCCATTGGGTATTCATGCTACATGTTCATGTACGAGGAAATTGATCATTGCATTGTGGAGTCTAATTCTTGTTCCTGTTTAAGATCTCCTATCATGTATTTGTATATTGGATTGTACTTCCATTGTACCTCTTAATGTAAGATGATTTAATCTTCCCACATGTACTAGGAGAAGCATGGTTGTAATTATTGTAATGATTTAATGTTTATTTATGATTTCTTCTTACAAAGAGTATTGCAAAGTAATGCATCATTCATATGAATGTTAGCTAGAAAATGATCTTTAATGTTTGATTATCAGTTGACATATTATGGAAATGAGTAATATAAGATCATTTAATTTGGTGCATTAAAATGAACCTAGCATGTTATATCAATCATGTTATCCTTTATTGGTGATGAAATATTTCTAGTGATCTTGATTGTTAGTTTGTGAGTAGCGTAGTTGAGGAACCTTAGAGGACCCGAGACTAGATTATTATGTTATGTTATGTTATGTTATGCATTCTATTATTATTTTCATTTTTTTAAAATAAATTGTTCCAATAATTTGACCTAGTTTAGTGTTGTCCTCTGGGGTTCCTTGGTGAGGGCATTACAGTTTGACCTACAAGTAGAAGGTCCTATTAATGTCACAAGAAAATAATGACTTTGGGCATATGTCTAAAGACCTTTTTACAATTTTTTTTGATGAAATCAAAACTCATTATAGATGAGACAGTGTAGATTCTAAATATGTATTTTTTTTACAATTGGATTAATTTTTCTATTCTTCAATTAATTTCTAATGAAATTGGTCCATAAACTTGAAATATCAAGGTTTTTAGTATTTTAATAACTTTTTATTAATTTTTTTTTTCAAAATGAATTGTATGAAAGTGTACTTCAGACAATTCTTTTCAATTTGAATAAAAAATTAAAAAATGATAAGTTTAGGTCATCTTATGCGTGACGTACATGATGATTTTTCAAAACAACAAATATGGCCAATAAAAAATTAACAAAAAAAATTCAATAAAAAATTACAAAAAATATCAAAAGCATGCTTTAGTGAGTTACAAATCTTTTCCCAAAAGGATTTAGAAAAATATGATGGGTCAGCGTAGGATCATGGTGGTCCAAACTACGCCTCTAAGTGGTGATGAAAATTCAGAAAATTAGAGTTAGGGAACTTGACATAAAAATTTGAATAGGTTATTAACATAATTTGAAAAATATGTAAAAACAAAAATTGTAGCAAATTGAATGAAGTTTTAGGCTACTAGTCCTTTTGGAAAAAGTAAATCATTTTGAGAAAATTTGAAATTTCAAGTAGTGGTACTAATTTTTCAGGAAGATAAGAAGCAGGTGTATGTTTGACCACCCTAAGTATAAGAAAAAAATAATATTTTTTTTCTAAATTTTTCAATATAAGTAGAGGACACATGGCCGGATGTGCCAGATTTTTTTTTGTAATTTTTTTCCATTTAAATAATTAGAACTATCATTTTTTATTAGAACTTTTTAGAATTATTAAAACATCTATGTCTGACCACCATAACTTAGTCAAAAATTTATGAAATTCAATTTTTCTTATCCTATAATATGCGAAGCATAGAATGTGATGCATCTTGTAGGTTCAAAAACTGTTAAGTAGTTTGAAAATTATAGAAGTTTTTCAATCAACCTATCAATCAAAACTTTAGTTGTAATGGATGTAGAAAATCAATAATAATTACTTATTAAATTCAAAATAAGGAAAAGAATTATATTGGTGGAGAGCTGACAATTTTTTCTATAAACCCTTTTCATTTGATGAAATTCGGATAAAAAAAAGTCGTCAGCCACAAGGGTGAACTTCATAAAACTAAGAA